>VZRN01003031.1:1551214-1566084 GCA_013397935.1 Dasyornis broadbenti
CCCCCGCCTTCCCCACTACTTGTCACACTGACAGCCACCCACCCCTCAGCCCCAGCCCTCCGCTTCCCCGGGGGGCTGCCTCAGACCCTGCCCTCAGGTGCAGTGCGGCCCCGGGGCTGTCACCGGCCTGGCTCCACAAGCACAGGCACCATCGCTCGCCAGTGGAGCCTGTCGCGTTGGCCAGTTGCCACCTCGACCCCGCTCTGGGGTCCCGGGCATTTGGAGTCCCGCCTCGCCCCCGCTATCCCGGCCGCTGCCCGCCCGTCCCGGCGGCATGGCACCTCGGCGGTGCGCGCTACGGCGGCCCTCAGTGGGGCAGCCGCCGGCGGAACGCCGGGCCAAGGGAAACTCAAAGGCGGGCTCGGATCGGAGCGGGGCCGATGACCGCCCTGAAAGGCCCCGCCGCGCCTATTTCGTTTTCGTCCTAAACTCTCTCTGCCGTGGGCGCCAGCTCGGAGAGATCCGAGCCCACCGGAGTTCACCTCTAGCAGCAGGAAAGGGTGGCCAGCATCGCCAATCGGCTACAGGGCTCCCCTCAGCCCGGCCGGGGCTCTGCCTTCGGGCCGGGCTGAGCGGGACCGCGGCCGTTGTAGAGCCGATGGTCCCCGCCGCCCGTCTGCACGACGGAGCCCCAGGGCTGAGGGCATCCCGCCGCCGAGCTCCCCTCCGGGACAGCCGCGCCCCTAGCCCTGTCAGCGCCGGGAACCGGCCATCATCGTTCATCACCGGGCAGCCGGTGCAGCCCTCGGCGCCCCTGCCCTCGCCCCGAAGCGGCGGCGCTCACCTGGGCGGGGACCGCGGTGCCCGGCCGTTGCCTCCCCTCGCCCGGCGGCAGCCGTGGGGCAGCGGGGCTTGCCCCGCCCTCGGATGGGACGCGGGGGCTCAGCGTGGGCTGCCCGAGCGCCGGGCAGGAGCTCCCTCGGGGCACTCCCGGCACGTCCGGGGCCCGGCTGTGAGCGACTGGCGCCCGCCGCAGTGCCACATCGCCGCGGCAGGACAGCGCGCCCGGGGCTCCTGCCCCGCAGCTGCCTGGACGGGGCGGAGGGAACAGCGCTCCTCAGGCAGACGGCGCGTTCCCCCCGGCGCTCCCTCCCGCCAGCGGGTGGAGGAGCGGCCGCCGCGCTGGTGCCCACCCAGGCGGGGCCGCCGCCGTGCCGGTGGCAGCAGATTTTGTTGAGGTGCGATGGGGTCCCCGCGCAGCAGGGGCGGGCGCTGCCCCGCCGAGGGGATGGAGCGGGCACCGCCGCAACCGTTCCAGACAGTGGCGGAAAAGATGTTTCTGTTGCCGCTGCCGGCAGGGCACCCGAAAAGCGGGAGATTCTGTTTTGCTCCTCTACCTTCCCGGAGATCAGACCTCTGCGCCGTCCGCCGCCACTCCAGGTGCTGCATTACCGGGTCCAGGTGTCGGCGGGAATCCTCATCGAACTACCGCAGTCCTCCTATTTCTGTTCAAAACTAGGCTCGCTCTTTCGAATTTCGACTCCTGCTTTGAAAACAGTGTAAACCTATGCTTTTGGGTTTTATTTTAAATCGTTCAAGTATTTTATATTTATCATTTCAGGACTTCTTTTAATGCTAGAATACACACCAACTCTTGTTAAAGCTAGAGTCTTTATGTATCAATCTGTAAGGCTAAAAAAGATATTATTCTGAAAATAGCAACGCTTTCAAATTAAAGTGCAGTTCCAGCCAGCTGAATGTTCAGTAACAGTGAGAAACAATCTACAGAGTTTGAAAAAGGTTTAGAATGCAAAAACAGATTAAAGACTCTAATTAAACAAAAAAAAACCCTGCAAAACAAAACAAGAAGACTCAGATAGGTTTTACTAAACTGTTTCCATCTGCGTCGTTCTTAAAACCTGTTGCCTAAAAATCCTGAACTAAACGCAGAAAACTGAATCTGCTTTTGTGATCCACTTTCTCTTAGTATATTTGACTTTACCAAAACAGCTTAATAACTTACATTTCACATGCCTATTTCTGTGAGATGCTTTTATTTCTTTAAGTCCAACCAGAGCTTTTCCCTGAAAACTGCTGCACAATGACTAGAGATTCAGTGAATATTTAAATTTTCTGAGACAAAGCTTAGCTAATGGAAACAAAATTTCAGTGAATTGTGTTTTGTTACTGCAGCCTGTTTGTTTAGGAATTAACAATTTCTTATTAGAAAAACACTTATACTAAAATGTTTAAATTGAAAGAGCTAATGAGATTGAAATTACTGACAAGAAGCAAGAGCCTATCACCTGAAAAAAAAAAAGCAGCTCCTTTAGACAGATTAGTCCCAAATTGTTCTGTCAATATCAAGAGTAAATTACTGAAACTTTACATCGTCAATTTATAATTGTAGAAATCTTGTTTAACTATGCTAATCTATGCTAAATTCCTCAATTGCTGTTCATCCAATTTGCAGTTGTTCAAATATCACTGCCTCAAACTGGATATCTGTGTATTTATACAAGGCATGTCAATTGTGTATGTATAAATATGTATGTGTATGTTCATCAAACAGGCAAAATACATTTTGATTTGTAAGAAATCATCAGATATTCTAGAAAAGCAACTTTCAAGTTAAAAGGTTATTTACAAACCATTCATTTCATTATTATTCATTAGCCATTGGCGATTCATACCTGATTAGTCACTTGGCTTCTTGGCTGGGCAAGCAAAAGCAATCACAGAGAAAAGTTAGATGACAATGAAAATTAATTTTCAAGCTCTCTCCATATATATTTGTAAATTATACAGATTTGCAGACAAGTTAAATATGCTTCATGGCCATCTCAATACCTGGGGATAAATTAGTGATGAATCACATTTACTCGTCAATGTCAACCTGGGTTTTCATTGCTCAGTCAGCATCAAAATTTCCATAGCCACAGAGCAATGATGTCACTGATCCCACTGTGGTACTAACCATATACCCATGTCATTTACCAGAAAAGTCTCACTCACTCCAATAAGAAACAGTGAGATTTGCTACATCATCCCCCACACACCCCTTCCCCCTGAAGAAAAAAGGATTTTAAAAGCTCTCAAACACAACAAAATGCAAGTTAACATACTCTGGTGCATTCCATTGTGCCAGGTGCAAGGGTTCTGGTACAAATGTCCTGTGTCAGTGCAACCATGAGCAAAGGATTTTAGCTGTATTTACATGGGTAAATGTGGTTTCATGAGAATTCAGGAGTCAGAGCACACTAAAGCCATCAGCAGGTCACTGAAGCCATCAGGTGCATTGTACTTACAAGCATAGGCCTGGTTTGAAAGCAGCACATAAGCCTGTTTGTCAATAATTTGGCAATATTAGTCAAACTACCTGAAGGAAAACATTGTGGGGAAAAAGTAAAATGAAGTTATAACAAAGGGGTTTTGGTATTAAATACAGCTTAAAACCAAACACCTGTTCTTTCCCAATTCTGTCTGCTTCATTTTAAGAATGACAGTGATCATCTTTTACCTGGTCCCACTTTTTTGCCTGGTAAATCCTCTTATCTCATCCTCATATTCTAAGAGGCTATTCTATGATGTATGATCAATTCCTTGAAAAAAAAAAAGAAGAAACAGGACAGACTATGGAGAAAGGAAGTTTATAAAAATGTAGAATGACAGCAGTAGAGGAGCTGATGGAACCAACCACCGAATGTGGGCGAGACAAAAGCAGCCACAATGAAATAGAGAGAAGGTAACCTGCTGGAAAGATGGGGCAGGGGGAACAAAAGGATAAATACAGCTAAAACCCAAGCTCTGAGGCTGAGTAAATGCAGCCCCAAATAAAAATATTTATGGAAAAGTTCTGTGCAAGTTCATAAAAATAATTGTTTGGGTTATTTTTTTTCCCCCAGGGATTTTCTGTTAAATGATCTTATAGAATATAGTAATTACCCATCCAGCTACTGAATTGCTATCACAAGTTAGAAACCTCCAGAAAAGACATTGTTTCCTAAAGTCGTATTCTATAAACCTTTAAAGTAATTTATAGAATCTCTTACTTCATAAGAGTTTGTTTTTACAAAGGACTACTCTCAAACACCATACTCATGCAAGGAGTAAGTTTGTTTAAAGGGTATGTATCAGCCATTTTCTTTGATTCCCATAAACACTCATCCAAGCCACCTCTTTTCCACATGAATATTAACTGCAAGTGTTGGTAACATGCAAGCATATGCTAGCAGCCATCTTGAAAATATTCTGGGGAATTACCTAGTCCAGGTGCAGAAAAAAAACCATGAGATCCAAATTGAATGGCAATTCTTTCAGAAAATAAAAAAATCCATATTTTTTAAGAAGTCCAGGTCTGTTCAGAGATAACTGACATCCAGAAAAATAATAATAAAGAAAAGTAGATAAATATCTTGTTTACTTTCAGTATTTTGTTCAGCTCTGCTATGTCATTTCACTTTCTGCTCAGTTTTCAACACAGCTGAAAGGTTCTGTGGCTGGAACTATATACGATAAAAGTTTCTCTAGAAATGCTGTGCTACGTAATATGTGATACTGGATACATTAGAAAGCTGTGAAGACCATGTCTTTTCCTGCCAATTTTTTTTATTTCCTTTTAGAAACACACAAAACTATGAAAAGTTTTCGGCATTATTTTCCAGGGGAAGACCACAGTTCTTTCTGGGAAGAAGATAACTCACGTGCAAAGGTAGGACATTTTTAATCACAAAATTTTCAGGTTGGCGTATTACTAAATAGTACATGGTAACAATAAAAAAGAATAAATTTAATTTTAAAATGGGGGACGAAAAGCTAGTGTCAATGTATAAAGGGAAACATTTACAATAATTGTACTCAGATTTGTTTCCTATAAAAGATTATGAAAAAGCCAAACAAAACCTTATGAAACCATCTAGCATTTGGTGCTTTCCTATGCGGGACAAAGAACAGATATTTATAGGTTTTATTTAGAGGGTTTTCAGGGAGCAAAATGGCTGCTTGGGTTTAAGTTACTGTTATGAAAATAGGGAACACTCCTCCAGAAAAAACATCCTTTAAAGAAGTTAAAACTCCAGTAGCAGCTCTCTTTACTGAGATGCTTTATTATAAACCTAAAGCACCATAAACATTGCAAGGTCTTTGATATAAAAAACATCTGTTGAATCCTGTCCAGCAGAACAGGATCATGGCCTGGGACCAGGGCCTCTGAAGTAGTAACGAAATACAAACAGCAAAGGATGGAATGGTTGGCATGGTAGGCAATAGCACTGTCGTTTCCTAATACTGTTGGAAGAGCCATTTTTATTGCCAGAAAAATAAATACCGTTATCAGGATTTTTGTAGTTCTACCTTTCTGTTTTCATAATGAAATCTAGAGTTAATTTATGATAGAAATTTTTTATTATTTGCTCTCTTACAGACAAATAAGTTATTTCAATTCTGTATTCAACTGGAAAATAAAAATTCTATTTTTTACATGAACCAAAGAATAGATTTAACAAAAATCTAAAAGGAAAAGTTAATACTGACTTATATTGTACTCATTCTCCATGAGTTGTGTGTGCAGGTTGCTAGCACATAGCACAGAGTACACACTGCTATTGTCACAAAAGGGATGCCAACTTTTTCCCTAAAACTCTCTCTTGCAACCCCTTTCTTCACTTTCCCAAATTTTATAACCAGTATAAAGAAGCAGACTTTTCCCCAGCATGTTTGAACAGCTCACAAGAAGTCCTACTGCTCCATCACTGGCAAATTTTTTGATGCAACTAGCAATCTCAGCACTGACTTTAAGTGTAAAACTTTGTTCTAGCCTAAACCTACAGCTGGTTCCTCTTTGATACTAACAGCAGGTGCAAAAAAAAAAATTAATGAAGAGACTAAGTCCAACCTTTAGAATTACCTACAAACAAACCAACTTCATGTTGAATGCAAGCACATTGCTGTGATATCTGATCATTGCTCAAGGGAAACAAGTGGTTTTTTTAGAACAATGCTTCATCCTTTTCAGTTGAATTCCTCCTTCCTTCAGTGCACTGACTCCCAAGCTACCCCGTGTGAGCAACAGGACTTTTATTCCTGCCCTTCTGTTTAAAAAGTCAGACCTGAAACTGTGGCTGTTGATAGTGAAATGCAGTCATTAGTTTTCGGAGTTAACATCTTGGTAAGACAGAAAGTGCAAAGACATGCACACCTCTAGCAATCACGGATTATTTAATGTATTTTCTAGAAAGTTTAGTTTCAAAACCATGACCTGTTTCTATATAGAAACATACCTTTGCAGTCCTGAAAACTAGAAAGCTTGACGATGAAAATGAAGGCTTGAACTATTCAAGTTTGTTGTACAAACATAGCTGTCCCATGTGGGGTCTCAGACTGCTATAACATGCATTCATTCAACACCGCAACAGAGCTGATAAAATTGAGAAATGTTTATTATCTAAGTAACTTTTCTCCATATCATCCTATCTGTAGAGACCAAAAAATTCAAACCAACTTATTTCTTTACATCAACATACATGCACACACTATGAACATGTACCTGCTGTCTTTATATTCCACCCTGGGATGCCTTTGCTATCTTTTTCTTGCCTGTTCTTCCCACTTCTCCCTCTATTTTTTTTCTCTGTCTCTTCCACACAGACAGTATTTCTCTAGCTGCAGAATCAACATAACAATATAGATTTACTTTACATGATATTTTAATATCAGCATGTGAAACCTACTGCATAGAAGGCTGGGGTATTACTGCCATCATCCCAGAATGAGTACTCTCACATACACAATCCTAGACCATTCCAGACAGGCTTATTTGATTCAGTACAATTCTCTCTAGAAATAAGAGAATTGTCATATACTTTTATTCATTGTCTTTTATCTCTTTTACTTCTTCCTCATTATCTCCTTTGCCATCATCCAGCAGCTCCTGTTATTCCAACAGCTTTCTCTCCCTCATGCATGATCCATCCTTCTCTCCAGTTTACTATTTCTCCCCATGCTGCCACATCTGCTACATCTCAGTAAACATACTTCAAGCTGGCAGCATCGCTGTTCTCTCAGCTGCAACAAGCTCTTCACCTGCTTTCCCTTTACTACTTCCAAAGTCTTTTTCCAACAGAAGCACATCTTCCTGCCCTTCTGCTGTCCAGGTCCCACAAAAAGCTCTGGTCCTCAAAAGAGGAGGGAGATTCTTCCCAAGCCTTGGGTCTAAATAAAGGTTAGCTGTTAAAGTAGAAGAAGGGGAAGGACAGAGACTGCTTGTACTCTACCAGAAGCCTGGGGCTGCCTATGGAGGAGGCTTTAGGATGGTAGAAATGAAACAGCATTATCTTATCAGCTTGGCCACAGAGACAGGGAGTTTTTCATCTCTCCTGCTTGATATGGG
This sequence comes from Dasyornis broadbenti, assembly GCA_013397935.1. Taxonomy (NCBI): domain Eukaryota; kingdom Metazoa; phylum Chordata; class Aves; order Passeriformes; family Dasyornithidae; genus Dasyornis; species Dasyornis broadbenti. Next base: position 1,558,542 of record VZRN01003031.1, read on the forward strand.
TTCTCTGAATATGACTGGGAGACTGATTACAGACCACAGAGTTCAAGCAGAACAAATAGGACACATCCTACCCCTATGATAACAAAAGATCAGCAGTCCAGAAAGAAAATAGACAGATAATTTCTTTATGTGTTCTCCTTAGAAAAAAGGTAAAATTAGATTCCATAGGTATAACTGACAGGAGTCCTGCTCAGGCTAGGAATTTTTGTATTCATGCTAGCCAAATAGGGTGGGGATTTTAAAAAATATTGATGACTTTATTATATAGAAAATAAATATAGAGCAGTATACTGCTATCATATTTGGAAAGAACAGACTTGAGTATCTACAAAATTTTGAAAAAAAATTATTTGAACTGATCTTTTTTTTCATTTTCTGTTAATGTCTTGCACCCTTAGGACAAAATCAGAAGGGAAAGCACAGTGTAGCCCAGTTGAAGCAATCTCTACAGCATCCTCAGATCAGCTTTTTCTTGCTGGATACAGTCTGCAGAGATGTACATGCTGAACCTTGGGTCTGACTATTTTCAAAGCATAACAACAGTGTGGTTCCCACGAACCCCATAGCTCAGAATCCCTACACTGAGAAAGCTTCTGGTAAGCCCTCTGGTTTCTCAGAGCAGAAAAAGTAAATCACACAGCAGTCCCAGCACCCAAGTCAATCAGACCATCTCAACATCTGATATGGCTCATGCACACTCAGATATAATTATCTATCATTACCTTTTTTTTTTTTTTCAGTACAGATTGACATCCAGACAAAACAAGCCATTAATGCAGGAGCAACTCTGGGTTTATTTCTGGAGGAAGGATTCCTTCGTGAGACTGCAAACGTCCCATTTAACTAAAGCTCTATGTGAGGTTTTCACCTGTGGTTACTCTAACCTAAGTTGTGCTTTGACTGGATAGGGCTTTGCTAAATAAAATCTGAAGTTTTTCTTTTTGGAAAAGCAGAACATTTTGCTGCCAATAGCTCTTCCTGCTTACCAGCACATGCTCTGTACTTGGCTTATCACAATACAAACTCAAAACTGAATACCATTTTTCTCACCTAGAAAACTGTAGGAGTTGGTATTTTGACTATTTCAGCCCCATGGAGCTCTAAAATAACAGGATAACTTTAATGCAGCTGTAAATGATCTGTAGAGCAGGGCTTTAAATGAAGGGAAAAGGGAGCCACAGGACCTTTAAATGGGATAGGAAAAAAAATGAGACTGGCAAAATGTTTTAAATATATGTTCCACTTTTTTGACATCTGGTATTTAAAGGAAGTAGTCTTATCTTTCTCAGACCATTTTCCATGACTAATCGAGGCACAGTCTTTTAGTTCTTTCATATAACAGTTGTTCTGTTTCCTGGTGTCTCACCTTACGAGCCCTTCACTGTACCTCTTCCACTTGGAATTCACTTTTCCTCAGTACAGGTGACTACAGTTGCAGACAGGCTCTTGCTAATGTTTTACAGATAGCTTAAACATTTGCCAGTTCTTTTGGAGACATTTTGCCTGATATATCATGATCACAGTACTGGGTGGGTGGGAGGAGTCACTGTTGCCCAAGTCATTTTGTGATGAACGTAGCCATGAAAACTTTCTTTCCTCTTGGTTGTTTCCATCTGATGAGCTCAAAGACAACATTCATATTGGTCCCTAGGTGAATGATATTGCACTTTGTACTGCTATGTTTCATTCTGCTTCCAGTCATACAGACTGCAGAGCTCTCTGAATCATACTAAAGTCTGCACCAGTTCCCCTCTGTGCAGAAAATGGCCTCTCAAATTTTATAACCTATAAACTCTGCTAACACACCCTTACTTGCGTGTAGGAAAGAAAATACAAAACAAATTCAGTCCCCGAACAAATTCTTGCTAAATTCAATTTGTAACCTTCCTTATGACAGCAAGGCATTTGTCTTCCCTTTAGCTGTAAACACTTCATTCTCAGGTGGTCCACAGCACCCAGACTTCACAAATATTCAAGTCATTGCCTGACAGCTCTGCAAAACAGGGAAGCATTATTCACTAACTCTGCCTTACAGAGGAAGAAACACAGAAGTTTAACTTTTTTTCCCCCCTTCCCAAGAAGTTTTTAAAAAGAGTTAGAAAAGACCATTGAGAAAATGACACACTTGTATTCTGGTCCCCTCTCTGTTCCTCTGCCTGCAACATGACCCTCTGTTTTCTCATCCATCGCACACAGGAGGACAGAGTCCAGGCTGGGGCTGGCTTCAGGCAGAAGCAAAGCGAGCAGGTCCCAAAAGCCACAGACTGCCAGAGGGCACCTGGCTGCCTGCTCTGCCTTTCTAGGAAGGCAAGCAGACGAGCTCGTCCATCCAAAGAGCACAACTGCAGCCCTGCCTAAAAAGCCTCCTGCTGTCTCAGCCACCAAGAGCATGATCACAATGCATGGCTCGTCCTTAGTGCCTGCTGGCCTGCTTTTTTAAGGAAAACAAACTTCTGCTCTCCTTTGTTTTCCCTCTTCCCATGGCCGTTTTTCTTTTTTATATGTGACACTAAACGGTTTTTAAAACAAACCCTTATATTCAACAGAAGTGTAATTTTTCAAAACCACACTCATGGCTGAGATCAAACCATCCCTCCTTGCCTATGAACTGCCAGTCTTCCATGCAAGGCCACTCTACCAAGCATTAAATTACAGTGTACTTAAATGACTTCATTTAATCTGAGAAGACATTTAGAAACTTCAAACAACAGCAACTGACCTGTTATTTGATTTTAAAAACCCAAATCAAAACAAAAGAGCCCACCCAATCCCCATCAACCTCTTGGTTTACGTTTTGCTCATAGTGAGATGCAGAAAAGCCCCCACCTCCCCAGTTATACCTACCTTCTTGAAATTGAGAACTTGCTCTTTGTAGTCAGATACCTGGCCTGGGTGTAGAAGGAAGATTCCCACCTAGAGATTAGCGTATTGTTAATATTAACAGCTTTCATGAGATCACTGCATTCCTCTGCCAAGTGAAAATATTTGATCCACGTGAATGGTGCTGAAGCCTGGCACACAGTTTGAGGTGCTCCTGCAGTTTTTCTTAGATTTTTCCAATAGCTGGGCTTCAGGCAGCAATAGAAACGTAACTGACACAGCAGCAGCTGCTGCAGTCACACTGACCTGTACTCGTTTTTGGGACACAACTGGCCCGACCCCAGCAGGATTTATTACAGCTTCTACTTCTGTGTACACTGTGTGTCAGATTCAGTTTTTCAAAAGACATTTTGAAACCGATCTTGTTTTGAACAACGACAATGGAAAGTTAATTCACACTACTACTTTTCCATGGAAATCAGCATAGCTGTGTGTCAGCAAAGATATTCTCTGTAGAGAAAAGATCTCAGTGTATACTACATCTCCAACTCTCTATAAAATTTTAAGGAAATGCAAGAATAAATGTAAGAAAACATGGACAAGATCTAGAAATCTTATGTATTAAAGTACAGAAGAAAAAAGAAAACCAGCTGTGTTAATCAGATGGCATGTTAAAATTCGGAAGGAAGGGAAATGTAGAGAAAGGTAATGCAAAAGTAAGTGGAGTCATCATCTTGGAGCTCTGGGGCAGCTTTTTGCCATTTAGCTAGTAATTATTTTAAATCCTACCACACCCCTGCAGCAGTTTTAGGCAATCAGAAATACATTTTTCTAATGGATCCTTCAAGTTCTTGCTTCCCAAACCATTAAATAGTCTTCTTGGTGAGAAGTCCAAGCTAAACAATGATCATTCACTCATTTACCTACATGAGAGATTGTGTTCTTGCTTTGCCTGAAACCTTGCACCTGATTTTTTCTGCTTTGTGCTAGCATAAAGTCATGGACTTCAACAGATTCAATTATTTCTACAGCAATCAAAAAGAAGAGCCGGACCACATGTTTTTGGCCTTTTCTTCCAGCCCTTCCCTTGTTTGACTGCCTTTTTCACTCTTTGTAATTCTTCTATTTTTCCCATTTCAAAGCCTCTCCAATTGCAGCTTACAGGGATCTGGCTGAGATGAGGTTCTCTTCCTTCCAGTGGCAAAAAATGCAAGAAGTTATCGAAGCCTTATGCTGCAGGTGAGTACTTGCTGTAGTTACATGGGACGAGGAGTAGATCCATTTCTCTGTGAGCACAGGAAACAGAGGAAGTCTAGGAATCTCCATGCAGGTATTTGAATTACATGAAATGAGCAGCTGCAAATAACTTCAAGCCCACTACTCCAATTAGATGAATCTACCAGATGGAAAATCACTTAAAAAGCTAACAAGACTTGTCATATTTTGCAGATTCGTCAACATGTGCCTTCCAAGCATGTTTGAAAACAAAATTAAAAAAAAAAAAAAATATCCTCAGAAACCCAGGGAAATCAGAATTACAACTGGGCTTTTCATGCACCAGACCAAACCAAACTGTCCACATATGTAGACACTGTATCCATTGGCTATTTAGACATAAAGTACATTTTTCAAGCCCTGCATTAACTGCATAATAAAAGGGATTTTTTTACAGTTATTTACAATACGTACAGTTTAAAAAAAAAAAAAAGTGGGACAAAAGGAATAGATGCTGTATGAAACCTTCTTGTACTTTAATACACCAGAGAAATTGTTTAAAGTTCATTCCGTCATTCCACCTTGCTGTCACTGTCTGACTATGCTACTCATCATAAGTTACTGTGGGAATAATTCTGATTTTGCAAATACCTTCAAAACCATTATGTCCTTCTGTTTGGGAAATGCTACATTTACTTGAAAAATAGTTTTTTGGTATTTCTTTACTTTTAGCGTAATTATTTGCATTCTATTTCCCATAAAAGCCCAATGAAATGGTCTTTTTGACTCCATTGGTATGCATTATTGATCATGGCTGTGTTAGAGTTCTGCATATTCTAAGCACAGGCATTGACTGAGCATCCTCAGCTGACAGGTCACTTCAGCCCATATTTAATCCTTGGAACATTTTGTTCTTATGTGTTTAAGGATTGTGTGAACATTGTTTTAGTACAAATGACTACTGCACACACAGAACTAACTAAATAATTAACATTGATTACTGAGGTATACCTAAGCACTTGTGCATCCTGATGGTACCTGGTTGTTTTCAGAAACTTAAGGAGCCAGTGTAGTGTAGTGTAGTTAATAACTAAAAGGGTTTGCTTCTTCTCCAGAGACACTAAAACAGTTTAACTGATTAAAAATATTTAGAATATTCAATGTGTAACCATACTGTGTGAATCACTGCTATTTTAAAAATCAGCTACCAAGGTTAAGCTTGAAATTTAAAAAGTTCACCTAAGTTTCAGAATTTAGGCTGGTAATTCAATGAAGGAGGCTAGGAAAAATCCTCTCCCATGAGCAGTTCATTCCACAGTTGACTTCACAGAGATTTCTTGCAGGTTCTTCCAAACTTTCTAAGAATGGACCCTCTCAAAGCAGGGAAAGACCACTAGACAGGCTTATCTGCAATGGCCTCTTCTACATTCCTAGCAACCCTTACTTTGGGAAAAAATTGTTGAGGGAAAGGGGGATGCATGGTTTAACCAGAGCTTTTCACATGAAGAAGAAATTTGGCAGAACAGAAGACAAATAACGGCTTTAGAACAAAGCCCGACAAGCAGAGTGCCTTCCCAAACCAGTAACTGGCTGAAACAGTTGGTTTAACTCGTTCTGTGTGATAAAACAGTACCTAAGAGTAGGAAGCAACCTAAAAATACTAGTTTTCATGTTAGCAATAGTGTTTTTGAAAAACATTACAATACTGTCAGAAAGTAAAGAGTAAAGCACGCAGCTTAAATGTACTGGTTGCCAAATGTGTCCGTCCCGTATCGTCAGAAACTCTGAAACACGCCTATCACAAATGCCTTCTGGACACTGATTTTCTGCCTTACTGTCGTGCTCCTTCCCCCGCCCGCAGTCACCACTTTTCCTTTGCAGCTCTGTGAATCACAAAACTGAACACACTCTGAATCACCCCAGCACTCATCCAAAAGGTAATTCCCCAAGCAACAATTTGTTTGATGTGGCGATTGCAAACAACATGTACGTGGCTGAGGGACAAGGAGCTGTGTGTTACCACCACACAGTTTTGGTCACCAAGGCCAGCTCGGCTCAGCTGGGAAAAATACTCCACCTTTTAAGAAGTTTAGTTATTTCCCCCTTAATTTTTTCCCCACAACGAATGTGTTTGCAAAAACAAACAAACAAGGGGAAAAAAAGACAAAAGCAAACCAAAAAAATATTTTACAGCTCTCTGGAGTGAAAAAATGTAAACATGAAACCAAAAGGGACTTGTGCATATACATACATACAAAGATCCCCAAAATCTCTTGAAATTCTAGATTTTATTGACTGCGTCTTCATGTTCAAGAACCTGCACTTCATATTCACACTGGGAGATATTTTTGGGACAACTTGATACATCTAAACATAGATACTATCTTTTTCTGAACTGTTCCACAAATTGAAACAGGTTTAAAATGAGAAATAAAAGAAAAAAAAAATTACTTTCTCTCCCAGTAGAACAGCCTTCTTAGGGGTAGATGGACTAAGAAAGTTATTTCTCAGCAACAGGTGATGGAAGTTCTTACACCTTCTTTTTGTGTTGGAAATCTTTTAGGCATGTCTGCCCTCCATTTCTGTAGGTGTGAGTATTACTGAGATCATTTTTATCTCCTTATCTTTCATGTCATTGTACATGGAGCTTTTCCTTCTTGTCTTTCTGAGTTTGACAGATTTTGCATGTTTGACTTACTAGGAGCTTGTACCTTGTTTCATTTTAACATCTTTATGACTGTGCATGAATCATGGCTGCAGTGCTGAGTACAATGAAGGATTCTCCAGAAAGGTCTTGAATAAATCCTGTTCCCTCTACCTTTGAACAACATCATCCTTTCTCTGTGCAAGCTCTGCAACTCTAGAGCAAGGCCTCTGTCTCCAGGGGTGTGAGGTAGGCTCTGGCCTCAGAAAGAGGATTCAATCCCCTCCAGACCCACCCAAACTTGTCCAGAGTGCCAAGTTCCGCACCATCACCTGCATTCAGCCTCCAAGGCTCCCTGTGTTCTCCATTCCCCCACATCTTAGCCAATGCCAAACTCCTTACTTTTATTTTCTAGGGTCTCTCTACAAGCAAATCCCCTTCCCGCTTGCCCATCCTCCTCCCCTTGCTGTCTCCATCTGCTCAGCCTGGCCCTCCCCCAATCTCCATTCACTCCCTCCCTCCATCCCCTTTGTGTTCCCCTCACATGCCTGCTTTCAAGCTCTTTTCATGCAGTCTCTGTGCCTGGATTTCTCTTCTTAAACCCCATCTGGCATGCATTCACTCTTTCTTCCTCCCACCTTATTCCCCTTCACAAAATTAACTTCAATGAAACTGAAACAGTGGCCTCTACCACATTCAGAAAAATGCCTTAAAGCTTATTCATAATAATCTGGAAAATTCACTTCTATCAGTCATCTGAATTAGTTTTTCCAATAATCATGCCAGTCTCGCCTCCACTCCCTTTCTCCCCTCTTCCCTCTCATGTGCCCCCCCCCCCCCCCCCCCTGCTCCCCTTTTTTTTTT
>VZRN01003031.1:1566118-1581744 GCA_013397935.1 Dasyornis broadbenti
TTGTTTCTTCTCCTTTTAACTTGGGCTGGAAGCTTTTCAGGACATCTTTATCTCCATCAGAAAGTGCTGTGCATGTTGATGAAAGGGGGCACTGAGATGAATGGAACTAAAACATCCTGGTAACTCCAGACGCTACTGAAGATCCTACAGCTAAGCTGAGTTAGCAAACACCAGCCAGAAATGGTGAGTTGAGAAATTACTGAAAACTGGTATTTTGCCCTCCCAACTAAAAGTGTCAGAATCCACCAGGAACTTCTGTCTTCCAGCACAGGGGAGCAGCACAAGCAAAACCCAGGCTCCCCAGCATCTCCAGACTTCCAATGGATGACCTTTTTTTAAACTTGAGATGATTGTATTTTACATGCTCTCAACATAACCATGCCACATGTGGCATTCCTCTCCCACAAACACCAGCCACTGAATTTCACTGCTACCTCAGGAACAGCGTGCTACTCGTTTTTCAGGCAGGTAACCACATCTATCTGCCTGGCCTTCTCCAATTTGAACAGGAGATGATGTGTATATACCTAAAAGTGAACTGTGAAGACTATTTTTTTTTCCTCCTAATATACAGAAGAAAGATGTGTAGGCCACTTGATTATTTGTATATGGTAGCACTCAAGAGGGCCTGTGGGAACCCAGACACTTGGAAACCTTTACTCCAGTAAGTCTCTAAAACCCTCTAAAGATGTTCCCAGTGAAGGCAATTCCACTGCTGGGAAAAGTCCTTTGGGCAAGCAGAGAGGGAAGACACAGAGGCCAGGGACAAGAATGAGAGGCAGGGACAGCTCCTGACCAGCTGTGGAGGAGGAAGGAACCAAAAGTCTTATGACAGAGGCACAACTGACTCTCCTGCCTATTTCTTCAGCAGTCCCCAATGACAAATTGAAACCATACAATTAATGCATAACAGGTTGCATCAACATAGTAGTCTAGCATGAAATGCAAAAAGCAGCACATGTTTGCATGCTGGCAGTGCAATACTGAATTAGCATTTTCAGTAGCAATAAAGGAAGAGCAAAAAAAGATATCAAAGCAACATCTTTTGCAGGGTAAAGCATTAAAATCAGTGCAATGGTACAAAACTAGAGTGGAATGGGTATCTCAAAAGGCTGCTAATAGCAAGAGTATTTCACCTTGAGACTGACCAGACTAACAATTGAGTTACTAATGTCCTAAGACTCAATACAGCACTCCTCACCCCTTAAGAAAATGTGTCTTGTTTCATGGGCAGGGAGATGTTTCTGTCAAGCACAGCTCAAATGTTTCCCTGTGCTTTGATGGCTTTCTGGTTGCCTGTAGGGCATTAATGGTTGCAAATCATTTCTATAAAAGAGAGGGCAACCACACTTTGAAAACTCATCTTTGGGATGAAAAATTATTAACAAGCCTTCTTGGTAGTTTCACAGGGAGAAACACTAGGCTAAATTGCTTGTACATTTAACTCTCTTTTTTCATTTGTAAGAGTCCTTTCGGCTAGAGCAGAAGAAAACATGACACTGGTTCTGAGCCTAAATCTCAGTCCAGGCCTGCCACTCTCCAAGCTATTGGTGAGAAGCAGATGGAGTTTCCACAGATGGGATGACTTCAGCATCCCAGAATAGACCCCCTGTAATCCAGGAGGATGTAGCTAGTGACCTGCCGAGCCATTTAGACACAAGTCTAAGGCTGGATGGTATTCAGCCAAGGAGGCTGACAGGAGAGCTCACTAAAGCCGCTGTCCATCATTTATCTTCAGTTCCTCGCTAACCAGTGAGGTCTCAGACATCTGGAGCTGGCCAATGTAAAGCCCATCCATAGGAAGGGCTGTAAGGAGGATCCAGGGAACTACAGGTCTCTCAGCCTGACCTTAGTGCCCACCAAGCTTATGGAACAGATCATCTTGAATGTGTTCACATGGCACACACAGGACAAACGAGGGATCAGCCAGCACAAATGTGGGAAAGGCAGGTCCTGCCTGACCTACCTGATCTACTTTTATGACCAGAGGGCTCACCTAGAGGCTGTGGCTGTTGTCTACTTGGACTTCAGCAGATTTTAATACTGTTGCCCATGGCATTCTCCTGGAAAATCTGGTAGCCCATGACTTAGACAGGTCCACTCATTGCTGGTTTAAGAACTGGCTGGATGGCCAGGCCCAGAGAGCAGAAGTGAATGGTGCCACATCCAATGGTCAGATGGTCACCAGTGGTGTTCCCCAGGGCTCAGTATTGGGGCTCAGTCCTGTTCAATATCCTTATTAAAGATCTGGACAAGGACATCAAGTACATCCCTAGTAAATTCTCAGCCAAAACCAAGCTGAGTGGGGTGTTGATCTGCTGAAGGGTAAGTAGGATTTGCAGAGGGATCCAGACAGGCTGGATCGCTGGGCTGAAGCCAAAGGTATGAGGTTCAACAAAGCCAAGTGCCAAGTCCTACACTTTGACCGCAACAATCCCAGGCAGCTCTACAGACAGGGGAAATGTGGTTGGAAAGGGCCTAGCAGAAAAGGACCTGGAGGTGCTTGACAGCAGCTGACCATGAGCCAGTGTGTGCCCAGGGGGCCCAGAAGGCAAATGGCAACCTGGCCTGGACCAGTAACAGTGTGGCCTGTGATTGTGCCCCTGTACTTGGCAGTGGTGAGGCCACACCTCAAGTTCTGTGTCCAGTTCTGGGCCCTTCACTTCAGGAAGGACACTGAGGTGCCGGAGTGTGTCCAGAGAAGGGCAACAGAGCTGAGGAAGGGTCTAGAGAGTGAGTCCTATGAGGAGCAGCTGAGGGAGCTGGGGTTGTTTAGCCTGGAGACTTGGAGGGACCTTATTGCTCTCTACAGCTGCCTGAGAGGAGGGTGTAGCCAGGGAGGGTTGGCATCTTCTCCCAAGCAACCAGTGGCAGGATGAGAAAACATAGATCTCAAGTTGTGCCAGGGGAGGTTCAAGTTGGACATCAGGAGGAATTTCTTCATGGAAGTGGTTATTAAACATTGAAATGGACTGCCTAGGGAGGTCATGGAGTCACCATCCCTGGAGGTGTTCAAGAAATAAATGAACATGGCACTGAGTGCCATGATCTAGGTCACAAGGTGGTGATCTGTCAAAGACTGGACTCGATGATCTCAGAGGTCTTTTCCAACCTAAATGAAATGATTCTGTAATCTTATTTGACCTTCAGTTACTAACTGGTTGTCAAGAACATGATTTTTTCATGGAGAAGTTTTATGAGAGGGTGTAATTAATCAAAGCATCTGACTGCAGGAAAGTACTAACACCCACGAAAGCTGATTTTTAAGGACTTGTAAAGCCTTATGCACCTTTGTAATAGTACTACAAAATCTATTTCCTCAACAGTTCTTCCCTAGGTTTTTATCTCTGCTAAACCAGCAGAACCCCAGGGACAGTCCTGGAGTTTGCGAGAGTGACGAGAGCAAACTGTGTTCAGCAACCACCATATGTTTCCTTAAAAATCACCAGAATTCTACTAAATTTTTTACTCTCTTTCATTAAGAAGAGCATTGAGTTGTATCGTTATGAAGCAGCAGTTGCCTGAACCTAGCTTTATCTTTTTTTTAGATTTCATTGAGCCTATGTATTTAGCAGTTTGCTTGTCAGGGCTTTGAAGGAGGGACAGTCTACTGTTCTGCATTCAAGCACTGTGACAAACTAGCACAACAGACCTATGTTGTGGGTTAGTCCAAGGTAATTCTGGAAAAAAAATAGCAAGTGGTCAGTACAGGGGACACAAATTAAGTACCTAAAAAAACCATTTTAAATTGAATTTTCTTCACTGGAATTTAGGAGCAACCTCTGTCCCATGTAAACAGTAGCACAGTGGTCTCCCAGTGTTTACAGTGCCATAGTGACAAGACCTTGGCACAAGCAATTTTTTTTGTCAGGAGAATACTGGGCTGATCACTGAGCCTCCATGCATGTGCATGCAGTGTGTACTAATGTCAGGGAACAGAAGAGATTAATGAAAACCTGATCAAAAACACCTTACTACTTTACAATAACAGTTCAAAATGCTGTAGCCATAACACAATGTTAAGATGTGGCTGATTTAGCCACTGCTGTGAAAGAATAAGTTTTATTTTGGTGCTTTTTAATAAGAGGGAAGGAAATGCCTCACATTGCTCAGCGATTATTCCTTTGGGCAATTAGGAACAACATCAACAGGCTAGAGGGAGGTTTGCCCAGAAAAAAATGAAGGGCACGGGCCAGAATGCAACAACAGCAGACCCTTGGAGGTTTGAAAGTAACATGAAGGATACCCAGAGGCAAGACTGAGAACATCTTAAATCAGGGAAAACAGCAGTAGCTGCATAAAGCCCATGCTGTTTTCTGTTTCCAGGTTTACAAAAACTTCTGCAAATGAGTAAGCCATATGAAAACCTTAAAAGGTTACAGATAAGACATGGAGTAAACTCAGCTGTATCTGTGTCACAACCAGCAATATGCTGCATTCCTAACAAGAAGATCCTGGATACATTTTGGAAGGGACTCAAGCTGCCAGGCTCAAAGCCAACACAATCTGTGGGTGGGTGCTGGATTCTTGCCTTGAAATTCTCTCCTTGGCAGCAAACCTATGGAGTAACAATGGCATCAGTTTTGGAGGGAGATTTCATAGTGTTTAAAGCTAGAAGGGACCACAAGCTGATCTACTGCAGCCTTCAGGTGTTAAATTTCACTACTCCCCTTTCTACTGAGAATATCGATTTTCATTATAAAAAAGCAATTGATTCCTCAGTCAACCAAGCTGTCTGCATGCTCCAAGACTATGAGTAGGAAGGAAAGACAGAACTCAAATCTTTGCAACCACAGGCGTGGTACAATCACACATTCCTTGAAGGTGATCCACATACCTATCCTAAGAGAAAATTAAGTTGATTTCCAGGTCTCAGCCGAGTGACCAGGAGAATAATTTTTTCCCCTGGCAGATCCAAATTTGATCAGCAGTTTCACATGGGGTATAAACTATGAGACACTAGACAGGTATCTTAAAATGAGAACTCCCTCTAGTATCTACCCTATGAGGTCTCTCATCTACAACTCTTTCCTCTCCTTGAGGAGTCAAGAAAAGGTGAAAACCACCCCCAGAATGCATAAATATCATTCCTAACCCCTGTGGGCAGCCAGGTGAAACCCTAGAGCATGAGACTTTATTTTAATATCAGGATGTCTTCCAGAAAGGAAATGGGGGAAAACAACAGGATGGAAAGATGAAGCACAAAAATATGGCACTGTCTCAATTGGAGAGAAACCTGCCACTTTCCACCTCCAGTACACTATGAGGGAAACTTACAGGGTAAGCATTTTTGAAGATCACACTCGGAGGTAAAATCACATTATAAACTCCCAATATCTTCTTCTGACCTTGCCCAACCTTCGAAAAGCAGCAGCAGCAGAAGGAATTTCTCTCCAAAGAAGTTAAAGGAAAGTAGACTAAGCCCACTGAGATGAGAGCATGAGAAACAAACATAACAGAGACTTGAAAAATGAGAGAACAAACTAGGCTTATTAAGAAATAACAAAGCAAGCATTAGTTTGAAAGAGGAAGATTGAGCCAATTTATTCTGAATGTGAGGAAATAAATATTAACAATGAGACAACACTTTCAGGTGAGCTAGCCAGTTCAAGGAGCAGAAAAATAAGTCATGAATGAGGGGTAAGCAAGCATATTTTAGGGACAGAGGGAGATGAAGTGCTATGTGAGCATGAGTTACCTAGAAATGAAAGATGAAAAACATGACTCATTCATTATTTGTGGAAGTATTTTCCAAGTATTTGGAAACAGACACAATTGTTCCAGCATTTAGCAAATAAAGATTCTAAAAGATAGGTTGACATTATCTTTCTAAAAGACTAACACCTACATTTTTTTAAACCCTCTGAGATATTTATGAGTAGCCAGGGGGTGCACTTGGAATTGTGAAATTTAATTAGTGAGTCACTACAGAATTATGAAGCATAAATCAGGTCAAGTTCATTTTTATGCATTAGCTGTTGGTCTTGATTCAGGCGAGGAACCAACAGATCTGACCTAACAGACCTTCAAGGATATTTGCTGTTTAATCAGGTTTCATGTGGACTGGATTGCCAGATAATCCACTTCATTCATTAGCAGCAATTTTAAGAAATGAGCCTGATTCTGTAGCTGGCGTGTTAAAAAGCCCATCAGCTATCACCATTGGGAAAGCTTTTTATATAAAAAAACGGGAGCACAGAAGCAGATACCTAAATCTGGAGGATTTGTACTCTGCCCTGCAGCTGATGAGGAGCAGATCACCAATAGGGGGCTCTATCCTCACCATTCACTGATGATTTACATCAAATACTAGAACCTCACCATTCCTTGCACTGTACTCTCCAGGCAAGGCTCCCCTGGCACTTTCCAAAGGCGGCTGTTACACACAGACAACCAGAGCTGGGAAAGGCTTGGCAATTCATCTCAAGTCACACAGCACGAGTCTGGGTTTGTGCTGGGGAAGCAGTCATGGTTTTGGCAAGGGGGAATGATGAGAAAAAACTATCAGTGGATTTCAAAGATGTGCTTGCTTCTATCAAGGTCATGCTGAGTTCTGTTGCTAGTAACATTCCTACTACTGTAGTGGCAGAATTTTTTCCTCAAATCTCTCCTCTGTTTCTCGCTCCTTTTATTGTAAAAAAAATCATGGGTCATACTCTTATAATCAGAAATACTCTGTGCCCCTATTCCCTGTGCTCATCAATCTTTTCACCTCCCTCTACCGTCTATCCCTGATCCAATGATTTTGGCAGGTCTGTCTCCCACTCTCTGCTCAGAGCAGAACAGCATTAAGGAAGGCTAGCAGCTACTTGATCGTAACAAGGATACCATGCCTTATAAACCCAAGCAACTGTGAGAGTAATATGGAAGTAGCATCTAATCACTGTGAACTGTGGTTGTCTGGCATCAAAAATGGTGGTACATGAAATACCTGATCAAGGCAAGGATTATTTCAGCTTTTCATATGTGTCTACCTGAAACCTTTGCACCAAGTATAGAAACTCAGAACAAAGTAGCTGCTCTAAAAATCATAGCTATTCAGTTTCTTCATTGAATGGAGCAGATGGTGGTTTCTATATGCTTATGGATTCCTCTTTTTTAATTCTGTCCAAAAACACAGACAGAAAAATTCTTCTTAGAATGTTTTATTGCTTTAAAGCCATGGTAATAGTGCTTGAGCTACAGTCTAAAAATTAATCACTCAAGTTTTGGAATCATGTTAAACTTTGTGATCCAAAGGAATTTGTCAGAAGCATAAGGCAGGGATATTGGTATATAAACTGATTAAAACTCTACCAAAACCAAAATCCATTCAAACCCAATAAAGTACTGTTATGTTACACTAAGCTGTGAATAATTGAAGCGGATGTCTCTAGCCAAATAGAAGCAAGTATTTATACAAAACCTGGAGGTGAATATGGTGTGCACCAAGAAGGTACATGCTGGAAACACAAAGGTAAAATTCCATCCTTGTGGATTTAGCAACTTTTGTGTAGTTCTACCATCCAACCCAGCCTAGTCTCTGGGTTATTTCACATGGCAGAGTTTCTGTGATCATTCTTCATCTTCCAAAGATGCTCTAGACAACTTGATTTTCTGTTGATGACTCATTTTACTTTCTGGCTACTGGGCATTAGCATGGAGATCATGTGTTTGGCTTCACAAGATTAAAGGAAACATTTTAAAGTTTTTGAAACTACTTTCTGGCCCTTCCTCCTGAAAATGAATACTTGAAAATAGTTTGCTTCAGACTAGTTTTGCAAACCAAGGTTATACATTAAACTCAACTGGAAATGCTAGGCCCCAACTAAGCTGGTACTGTCTTGTCTTAAGTCTTTGTAATCACTTCTCTCAAAAGAATGAGAAAGTTATAAGCAACAATCTCAAATTAGAAGGTAAACTCCACACATTGCTAAAGGAACATCATTCAAAAGCAACTTCTGAAAAAAATCCCCATGTGCAGTCAGTAGGAGATATCAGAACTATCTCAAAACTATTAAACAAATTGAAACAAATCACCTGAGAACCCCTGTGTTTAATAAAAAGCTGTGGGCAAACTGTGTTCTATATTTTCAGTTTCTCTGAATATTTTTGTTACAGTGAAATTAAATAAAGGATGTACATTGCAGTTCAGACTGTAGCGGACAAGCACATTAAAAGATGGTATTCCCAGTGAGATATATAAAAGGTGCTTTACATTCCCCAAACCCTTCTTAGGACTCATACACACCGTCCTGTTAAGAGTGGTGGGGGAAGATACTACTCACGGGCTGACCAAACATACACACTCACAGGTGAAACAGCTGATAGTAGCTTAGGTAAAGGCAATATATTTTGAATTTGCAAAGGCACAAGGGGTTATCTTGTCTCCATCAGGGCATAGAAACTCAACAGTGAGCCAAAGGCAGCAATACAGGCATAGACAATAATAAGGATACTGCTACACTGCCTTATGCTGCAGACTTACGCTTTGTAGGAGCTGTGCAGTCTAGATAGGGTAAGACACGAGCAGCACATACATGACCTTCTGACTGCTAGCTCTAAGCTTGGGGGAGGAAGGATATCTTCCAGTTTTATTCCCATGTGTATTTATTTGGCTAGTATTTCCATTTCCCCTGCATCATCATTGGGTGGTTTCCCCAGCTTCATCAGGTAGACCGATCACGTTGTTAGGAGTGGCAGGTAGGTAACTTTTTCATGAGCAATTCAGGTGAAAGTGGCTTCAAAGGCAGAGCACCAAGAAGACAGGTTTGATACCTCAGGCCTCAGACTGAATCCAGTTAATGGCTCTGCAAGAGACTTTCAGCATGATTTAATCCCTCTGTTGACACTCTTTACAACCCAGCTAGTATACTTCTCAGCCTTGTGTGGACAATGTCAGGACTAAGCCTCTAGTGCTGTAGATACTCAGATTTGGCGCTGAGGGGGAGCTTTAGCAACTTCCATAATGAGTGACAGTGGGCAGTATAGTACATGCACTTATCTCTTTACAGGTATGATATTAATACAAGGCAAAATAAAACTGACAATCCCTTTGCATCAGCTCTGAATCTTAAATGATTGATTCTGGATTCCTGTAATTTCAATATACAGAGTCTAAACATGTTCCATGCTGCTTAGTTGTTATAAAAGTAGAATCATTACACACCAGCAGCAAATACTGCATCAAGGAGTGAAAAAAGAACCGTCAGAAATCTGAGCTTGCCCATAAAAATGGCAAACACCTCCCCCCCTATCCCCTCCAGTCTGGAAACTTCTGGACTTTGTTCTCCCTTTCCAAATTGAATTAAATTGCAAGTGACCTGACTATTTTCTGTGCTCTTAACCTTTAATGTTATTTCCCCTTGGCTGGCAACACTTGGACTGGAGTCCCAGCAGCATATCCCATTAAACCAGACAAATCATGACACCACATCTCCTATTTTGAGAGGATGGTGAGGGCAGTGGGGTAACGGGGCTGCACACCCCAGTGCTCATCACTTCCCTGCTTCCTGGCACACAACAGATGCAGCCGGCAGAATGCCATCTGCTGGGTCCCTGCAGCGCCAGCCCCTCCTGCGCCCTCCCTGAGAAACCAGCGTCTTGCAAGGAGCCTGAGCTTGCTCTTTTCATCACAGCTAGCTTTTACACCCAGCAAGCCTCCTTTCATGGGCAACTCTGCTTTGGCTTATTGTCTGGCTCAGAGGAATAGCTAGTTTGAGAAGGCTCGTTGGTTTAGTTTCTTGAAATTAGTAGCTATTTAGGGTAAGGCACTGCCACATTTTCCAAACAAATAAAAGTGAGAATTTCAAATATGGTGACTCACTACCTCATAGGACCACTCTAAAGAGAAAAAAATGGCAATGTTGAACTTTGAGAGTTTTGAGTCCTAGACTGTCAGTTAAGCAAGAAGAAAGTTAAACAGTGTCTGGTTCAATACATTTCTTTTACTCACAGTGAGTTGAATGTGCAGCAATATTTTTAAGCATGTTCAGATCTTTTGTTGAGGATTTGGAATAGCTGCTCCAGCTTAAGAAAAGCTCCAAACAAAAACTCCCAAGACAGCCAACAAGACAGAAAGCAATTTGTGGTAGCCCTCACTAGCCAACATGTGATATTCAGAGGCAAGTTTGACTTGCACTCACTGTTAGGGCAGCTCAAGGTGAAGGTTTTCTGAAACAAAAAACTTTCCTACAAATCAAAATTGTAACTATACAGAACAACGGAAACAAGCCTTGTCAACTGAGAGATCTCCTTCTCCCTCCTTTGTTGGAAAACTAAGTGAGCCTTATCTACTCCCTAAAGGGGCTCCAGTACGGTTGGGCTTTTTTGGTTTTTCACATGTGAGCTCCAAGGGAAAGGAATAAATATGCCTTGGGGGGGGATTTTTCTAAAGTTTCATGAAATCTATTCAAACTATGTGAATCAGATGACAGAGGCATGAAAAAAAAAAAAAAAAAGAAGGCACTTATTTTCTCCATTTATTTTTAAAAACCTCTTTCATGTTACTACATGAATCTGAAGAAGTTCAGGTTTCTGGAGACCCCTACCTACAGACAGGGTATCTTTGAGGATAGGAGAGGATCTCCATGCTACAGCCCATACATGTGACAGGAACTCCTGCAAACACAGCCTGCTCAGGGATATCCATCCGAGCGCTGCTGCCACCTGGCACTGACTGTTGGGGAAGCACTCAGCGGGTCCGGTGCTGCACAGCCCAGCTGGGGAAAAGCAAGCACTGCACTGTATTTGTCACTGGGAGTTTTGGCCAGCAGGGAGAAACACGGTGTTAGTACAGCTGCAGTATCCAAAATACACATCCTCATGCCCCACGAACAAAATTAACTCTATCCCAGGCAAAACCAGTACAATATCCTAGAAGGTGGGGAATGAATCACTATCCTCATCTGAAAGAAGGGAAGAAAGAAAATCATCTGCATAAATTTTTATATATCTTCCCTACTTACTGCTTTCCAGTGTGAGGATGCCCGTATGACTCTAGATGACAATGTGTATTACTTGTGACTTTAGCTTATAAATGAGCATTTTTGTGTTGCTCCTGATATTTGGGTAGAAGCTTCCTATACACATCCCCATATATCAATAGACACTGGTCCTTCAGTAAAGCACCCTGGCACTAGAAATCATATCTAACACCTAACCGAGGATTGGACCAGTCAAATATACCTTTGGCTGCTACCATGTAATCACTATTGGAACAGGGCCACGTGGAGAAGACAGAAAACTCTGTCAATTTCAGTTCAGTGAAGTTCATACTAAACTTACTTGCTATTTTTCTTTTAGTTTTCCAGAAGACTTTTCATTGCTTCTGCTCCAAATATTGAGCCTGCAGTTCAGGAAGGAAAGATCATTTCTTTAAAACAGGACACAAAATTTAGGTACCAAAGAGCTATGTCACTTCAGAAATTCAAACAGTAGCATGAAGTAGAATTTTCTTTAGTGCTTGCCCATTACCATTCTCAAGTCTATTTCATACTTATTTACTCCCCACTATGAAAATTACTGGTGAGTTCTAGATAATAATTCTGTGGATAGATTAGGCTACCACAGGGGCAGGATGCTAATTGGTTTTATACCCTCATAAACTGGAATAACTTCCCAGTAAAATTGTTTAGAACAAAACCAACGACAAGCCTTGCTCACAAAATATTCATCTGTCTGCAGATTGAGTTACTTTCCAGATATTATTTAAAATTCAGATAAATAAACTCACAAACAAAAGAATTCTGTGAGAAAATAACCTGTTATTTATGAAGACAGTTAAGTGTGCAATTACTTTTTCCCACTGATGGAACAAAATACAAATCAGTCCTGGGATCACCAGACCATCACATGGGTGAGCAGAGCTCACTCACAGGGGCTGCAGTGGTGTCATACCAAAGGGAAACAGATGGACTTTAGTCTCTTTAATTCAGTAGAAAGAAAGCAGGTCTTAACCTGTGCACGAGAGATTCCTGAGCCATTAAGCTGTGGTTCCAGTAGGAAAAACACCCACGGCAACAGAAAACAGAAGTTTACAATTAAAAAGGCCAATTGCAAACTGTGCAGGAACTGCTTTTTCATAAGAAAGTACACAGAAACACAATGCCAGGGGCCTGCAGCTGCATACAATCCTGCAGACACCACGTATACAGCCACATTGCCCAGTCCTCCCTCCATAGTCGGAACAAAAACATTTCTCTTACAATGTAGAGTTTTGCTGCAGTTTTAAAGCTGTTTCACAGTTTGAAAATACAGTCCATTTGCTCCATAGGAAGCCAAACTAGAAAAGCACAGAAGTCTTTTGGCCCTCATCAGTTATGAATCACCCATAAGTGATAGGATGTTACTGTGTTTCAGCCACAAGGAAGCATGACAATGCACTTTGTACAACAGACTGGACTCAAACACTCCACAAAGCAGCCAAAGTCATGTTCACCCCATGTGCACACAGGGACCTTAAAGTCAGCAGGAATGATATCTGCACTAAGAGGTGCACTTCTGCCTGAAAGACATGCTGAACTAGGATGTGGAGCCATAACAAACTTTCACATATCCATCTTTCGTGCATCATACAACAGCCAAAATGCATGTGCTTTCCACGCATAGATTCACCACAGGCATGTTATATTGTGTGTCTACACTGCTGAATTTAGCAATTCCATTTGTTCTTTTCTAATTTTTTTTCATATGACACTTTCCCACTTAGTCTCTGGATGCTGATCTCCCTTTGGAAAACCACATTTTATTATTAGATTTCCCCCGTCAACAATAAAAAGTAAAACCATAGTCTGCCTTCCATCCTGCTCTAGGATGAGCCTCACAGAAAGACACAGACACTGACAGAGCAGACTTTTTAAACAAGTGTTCCTAAAGGAAGTTAGAATAACAGGCAATCCTTAGTCATACATCACATTAGTTGTTTTCAGGGAAAATAAAAATAAAGGAAGGTTCATGAGAAGCCACCTTTTTATTAGTAATTCTACTTTATCACAGTCTGTAACGCAACCCAGGACTGTCCTACACAACCATAGCAGAGCCAGTGTAGGAAGGGAGGGAACTGACTGTGCCATTTAGTGTTGCATCATGTTTAGTTCTCCTTCCAAGGCCCTCTGCTAACTCGGGAGATGAAGCTCCCCTCCCACCTCTGCTCCTGCTACTGGAACATCTTTGCCCAGAGGAGCCCTCCTCGCCGACCTGCCTTTCAATAAAACCAGGAAATTATCATTCACTGTGAAACAACAACCTCAGTGCCTTCAGCCTTGCTAATAACCACCTAAACAAAACATACTTTCTAATTGTCCACCTACAAGTAGACAGTGATGATCGTGCTATGAACACAAGCATCATGAATCACAGACCGTGAATCCTAGTCTCAAATTGGTACCACAGCAGCATCAACTTTCCCCCACTCCAATTACCTCTTGCTCCTGCACAGCATCCTTTGCTGCTGCAGTTCAGTGCTGTAACCAGTATCTTCTAGTGCTTGCATTTTGTGTGAGGAAGGAGAAGGAGCTAGTGAACAGAGTGCAGAAGGGCAAGTTTTCTCTCCACTAATTAAGTGCAGGGAGTGTGCAGAAACGGTAAGGGATGGACATGTGGGTGAAAGGTATGCACTGCCCCCATTTTCCAGATTCTTCCTTTTCTTTGGTTTTGTGTCAGCAATGCTGCATGTACATCAGCTTTTGATTTTTATGTCTCTGTGGCTTAGGGCCATCAGGGTTGCTACATACACACAAACATACAACAGAGTTGTTTCACAACAAAGATTTTTGTACATTAATGCTGCAAAGGATTTGCCATCAGAAAGCGTTACTGAAGATGAGAACACCAGTTCTAAAAACAGATTGATACAAAGAAGTGTGATGTAAAACACAAAGAGAAGAAAGAATGAGAACATGAGGAGAAAGGGAATACAAAATTCTTTTGCGGATATTTATTAAACAAAAGGACTGCTCAGATGTATTTGTCCAAATTGCTTTCTGATGTAACTTCATAGGCTTCAGAGGAGGAGTGAAAAAGAAAGTACCTGCTCTTGAGTGAGAATGAAGTATCTGCTCTCATCTGTTCACCAGACTCATGTAGGTGGGCAGGTTACCTTTAAAATGATAAATTCAAAATTTTATAAAGACTGAAACTGCTGGATACAGCTTACTGAAGCTCAGTTTGTCTACATCAACCTTATCTTCTCATAAATGAGTCACTAGAAATGGGACTAGAAACAAATTCAAAAAATTCAGGCATGCTTCTAAAAAACCTCATAAACTTTTTTTAAAAAAATTCAGAATTATGCCTGCAACACAGGGCTGACCTTGCAAATGAGTTAACTTTCCTGTGATGTCACTTATCGTAACAAACAGAAGCGACCAGAACCGGGGACTGGGAACCAAAAAGTAGTGAACCCAGTCTCAGATGCACCACTTTTCATCTGCCCTCACGGGAAAAGGTACACTAGTCACTGGATTCTACTCATTTTTTCTTTTACTCAGGTTCTTTCCTGATTTGCTGAGAAACCTGACTGAGGCTCACTAAGGGAGTATTTGTTCATCTAAACAAAGAGGCACTATAAAGACTGTCACTAGAAATTGGTATTTGTTCAAGAAGTCTGTCCTATAGAAGGAAGACCACAGCAAATGTAACAACTTGGGCTACACAGCCTGAGATTTGGATTGCTTTTTATTTCATTTCCACATTGCATGTGACAATGAAAGGTTGTGACATTCTAAGTGGTTCCAGACTCCATCAGGCTGTCCACAATGAATTAAAACACAATAAAATCCAGATGCTTTCTCAAGTAAACACTTCCTTTCTCAGCAAAGCGAACCAAATGCAAAGGATACTGCTGAAGGTTTTCTTCTAGCATGTTTATTTTATATAAAGGTATCTTATACTTCACTGGCACTTAACTGTTCTCCTTCCAACACAGGAAAGCACCTGGCACTCTTTTCCTGTGTTTCAGGAGATGGAAGTCAAAACCTTGAGAAAATATCTCAATTACATGAAAGATTTTAATTTGCTTGTAGATATTTAATGAAGGCTACATCTAAAATAACACTGACAAGTTAAATTGGTTCCTGAAACACAGCTGGCAATGAGCTGAAATAAAATAAAAATATTGATTCTTAGAAAAAAAAAAGAAAAAGAAAAAAAAAGAAATAAAAAGAGAAGGAAAAAAAAAAAAGAAAATTCAGCTTTCAAAGCACAGAATTTGTGTCCCAAATAAGGAACATAGACACATGTAATTGCTTACAAGCAAAAGAAAGACATACCTAGTTTTATTAGCAGATTGAAAGAAGCAAAAATTACTACACCCACAAAAATTACAAAATAAATTAATTGTGTTAAACCATTGTTGTCATCCTCTAAAATATTGTTCATAACACAGGTAAGGACTTCCAAATGAAGTTTTAGTATTACCCCTAAGTAGGACTGTGTTCTTGACAAGCACTTCACGTATGAGATCCTAATTGCAATGCCTTGCAGTTTCCTTAAAAATCAAAACCAAAACAGTCACCTCCAGGTTCTAGCCTGTACACGAACACAGCCCATAGATGCTACTTTTAGTCCTTTCTTTTCTGTTGCGAGGGTACTTTTATTTTCACTGCCTTTTCAATTCTCCTGGGTTATAACAAAAAAAAAAAAAAAAA
>VZRN01003031.1:1581774-1606394 GCA_013397935.1 Dasyornis broadbenti
AAAAAAGAAAAATATGGTGACTATGTGCACAGCCAGTCTTTCTCCACCAAAGCCCAGCAGCACAGCAGACAGACACACTTAGCCTTTAGTAGCAACAACAGGGAATCCATTTGTGAGGAGACAGTGGCTTCATTCCTCTTTACCATATGGCTTTCTATAGATCCACCCCTGGCCCTCACTGAGCTTCAGCAGTGGCAACATGGAAGGCAATACCACTAGAGCAAATTTCTTCTAAAATACAGTTCTTGGAAGGACTGTACAATGCATTGCTTGGTCCAGAAGAAGCTCTGAGAGATTAAACAATACTATACCTACTCATCCTCCAATATAAGGATGTATTATCAAGCTTAAAAGATTGCCAGGAAGGTTTGTTGTTTTTTTTTCTTTTCGATTCGATACTTGCTATGTATCAATCTGCCTAAAGTGAAAACTGGCCTCCCCTCATACCCCTACCAAATCCTCTCCCTAATCTTGTCATCTTGAAAGCAACAAGAGAGTTCAATATAAATTGATAAAAAGTATCCAACTGTATTTAATACAAAGCATGTACTCCAACGACACTCAGGGTAATCTTGGAAGTCAAGCAGAGCTTATGGGACTTTTTCCCCTTTGAAGAAAATAAAGGGGAAAAAAAAAAAAGAAAGAAAAACAGGAAAACATGAAAACCAGCAATAACAAACAAGTGGAACGAGGTAATCCTTGGCAACAGTTGAAATTGTGACTGTAGCCGCTGCTCCATGCTTTAAGATATCAAAGAGCTAAAAATATTTTCGCATGCTAAAACCTGACATCACAGTCCCATGCTTTTTTCTGATGTGGCTGCCATTGCTCCCACTACAAGCTGATCACTTCCACACACCCATCTTACTTTCTCTACCTTTGGGTAGGGAGGTTCTCACCTCCCGTCCATCTCTTTGAGTCCACAGTAACTCCAGGGACGCTAGTGGAAGGGTGCTGGATGTTCACCTCTCAGGGAGGTAACAGTCCCACTGCATCTTAGAGCAAGGAGATCTTCAGATTACTTTATTTTGGCTGTTAGACCATCTTGGTTCTGAGAAAAGAGGTTTGCAGTCTTGCAAACTGTTGAAAACAGACTCTCAATTTATCTCAAGTTCTGATAAAGTGATTTGGAAAGCCTTGAAAAAAGTCCTTGAAAGGAAAAAAGGGGTGAAACATTCTTTAAAGACGGCTTAGACAGAAAGAATATAAATTTCTTCTGACCAGGCCACTTCACAGAGATTTACTCGATAAAAGCAACATGTTGATTTATTCAACTCCTTTCCCCTGCTGCCCAAGCTGTGAAATGCAGGCAGATGATGCAATCCCTCCGAGAGAGAAGGAAAGGGGGGGCGCGAGGAGGGTGAAATAGGAAAAAAAAAAAAAAAGAAAGAAAAAAAAAGAAAAAAGGCAGCAAACAGTGAAGAGATTATTTCACAGTGTAGCATATTGCTGGCGTGTCCGAAGTTACGTAAGCTGTTCCTGAAGGGACTGCAGGAGCTCCTGAGTTCACCGCACTGCAGGCAGGACTGGAACTAAGGTGTTCCAGACCCCTCTGTCCCCAGAGCTCAGAGCCCACCCTGACAAGGCTTCCACCCATCTTCAGCCCAGGCAGGAAAAGCATCCGGAAACAGACTGACAATCTTAAAAACCAAACAAAGCTGTCATCACCATTTGTGTTTATTAAAACTGGAATCAAAGCCAACACTGGTGATTTCTCCCAACTAAAGATTAGCAGAAAGTCTTTTGTTCCAATGTCTGAATTCATCAAACGTGCTTGCCCTTTCAAAACAAAACACAACAAAACAAGCAGAGGCAGGAATCATAGCCTCTTCTCAAATTGTGTGTCCTCTTTACAATTTCTGCATAATATGTTTTCAGGATTAAATCACTGAAATTTACTTGAACTCAAGATCATTCTTTCTATTTATAAATGAGATATACAATGTTAATTTGCACACAAAATAACATAAAATTAAATGGACATAAAGTTAAAGCATTAAATGATTTTACAACATGATGGGTGCATTTTTTCCGTGTAAAAAATTATTTTAATATAACATATGTATCTATTATCTACACATCTGTGTCATGAATTTCCCTGCAAAGTCTGGAAAGGCTTGCTTTATTTCAG
The DNA here is from genome assembly GCA_013397935.1 of Dasyornis broadbenti. Lineage (NCBI taxonomy): Eukaryota > Metazoa > Chordata > Aves > Passeriformes > Dasyornithidae > Dasyornis > Dasyornis broadbenti. Next base: position 1,583,906 of record VZRN01003031.1, read on the forward strand.
TGAGGCTTTGAATTAAACAATATCTAGAGTATTGCTAAATTCCCCCACTTCGCCCATTCTCATTGTATTGCAACATGAGTCTCATGATATTTAGCCTTTTGGAAAAATTCACTAGGTTCTGCTTTGAAAGAAACAGCTTATGACACTAAGCTTTCATTTATATGATTTTAAATTAAAGCTACATTAGTTTTTTATCACCAGAGATTTACTTATAGTGTGTAGTAGTTGAATCCTTTAAAAACCAGACGAGAAAGAGGGGGAAAAAAAAAATCAACCTCCATTAAAAAAAAAAAAAATCACATTAAGTTCTCTATAGTACAAGAATAATTAAGATCCAGATCTTTCAGTTATTTCCAATTTCAAGACAAGTGCATTTATTTTAAAACTATAGTGTCTTCCTAGGCTTCATCTTGCCTGTCATAGCCAATTAGTCAAGGAAAATGATACACAAGGGCAGTGCTTCATGAAAAATCAAGGGGTGGTTATAACAGTGTATAATCAGAAACATAATAATATAGAGATATCAATTATTCCTTCTCTCAGCTTCATACACTCATGCAATCTTCCCACTTGGTAGATATCTGAGCTGTAGTGATCAATGGCTTGATGCACAATACGGCAGGAAGAAGCACTTGGTCAGATGAAAAAGCAAAGGAAAACAAGGTAGCATGTGCTCAGTGTCGCAAGTGCTCAGTTACATTCTTGCCTTAAAGCTTCACGCCAAAAGATCATGACCAAACACATAGGTATGTCCCAGGTCATCTGAAAATACAGTTTAATACCAGCCATGGACAAACAATTTTTTTTTTTTAGAAGAGACAGCCCAGAACCCTCAAAGGTCAAATCAGCAGAAGAGGTGACTCAGGAGGGCACTGACACAGATGTTCAAATTTCACTGCCTGCTTCAAGTCCAGCCCAAGGTTCCCATCATAACTGGTCCTTAAAAATATTTATAATGCATGGCAAAAAACTTACACTGATAAAACACCAGCTGAAATCATCGGATCTAGCTTTGCTGAACACATAAACACAGTCGCCTCAGATCTGCTCTCTGAACAGACCTAATGACAAACATCCAGGCAGTTTGACTGGTAGGTGGCCCAAATATCTTGAGGAATACCATGTTGTACCCTTTTCAAGAGGAATCAAATCAACAAACAAAATAAGTAATGGTTCCTGAAGAGAAAGCAAGGTAGTGGCTGGACAGGGGGATTGTGACTGCTCTACCTGCACTTGATTTGGGCTCTCTATTCCATCAGCAGTGCTGTTTAGACATTTCTAACCCTTTTTGAAAATAGTACATCCAGAACAACTAACCAGAACTGAACAGTGGGACCAGAAAGCCTATGCCTAGACTTCTGAAACATTTTTCAGATCTGGAAAGACGAGGCCTGCTGAATCCATCTCCAGACACGGCATAAACACTGTAAATTGCTTGCTACCATCCTGTGACAAAAGCATTCATCATTTCATCACTTGCAACAATTCCAGAAGTCTTTGGCACTGAAATGGTAGACACAACCTGAATTGACCATGGCCTAACCGCTGTTACCTCTGACAGCACCAGGAGTGAAACAGCATTTGGTTGGTGCACTGTGTTTCAGACTTGAAGGAAGAGTTCTGTTCTTCTGCAAAGTCACAGGGCAGAGGGCCCTGTGTACTGAGCCCCAGCCCTCTGGCAGTCAGGAGGCTGGTGATTATGGCAAGGATCCCTGAAGATGAGATGTAGGCCATACACTTGTTTACCCTCTTCCTGGAGGATAACTAACCCCTTCTCCCTGTTATCTACATGTTTGAGCTAACTGTGTCACAAAACAGTGAGCAAACGTCTCTGGGATGGACCATATGTGATCACTCAGAATGAGCACTGTTAGAAGCCTGAGTATTTCAGGTTCTCCCAAAACCCATGTCAAAACTTAATACTTCCCAAATCAAAAGCTTTGTGCTGTTCCCCACCTTAGGCGAAGACCTTTCCTAATTCTCAATCATATTAAGACGAATTCTGATTTAAGCCTCCCCAAACATTGACTGCAACCCAGACACCAGAGGGTAGCTTCAAGTCAGAATACGCTGCAGTTCTTGGGCAATTGAGATCTTTACTCTCTACATCTTATTAGGCTGATGTCTACAGCTGTCCTCAGAGACCTCTGCATGTTCAGCAGGACAAATAAAGCTGCCCCTGATTGCATTGCTGCCACCAGGGCGTCACTGATGAACAAACAGAAATTTGGCCCCAAAAGTTCTGCCTCTCCCCCTCCCCTTACACCTTTCTAAAGTAGGATATGTAGGAGCGTTCCCATCCACTACGATATTCTGTCTGAGGCTATTAGTGAATATTATTAATAACAGGAATGAGGAAAAAAAGAAAAGGAATTAAAATGAAAGTGGTAAAAACAAAAGAAATGCTTGATATTGCATGCCAAACCAAAGTCGAGCAACTTAAAGAAGTTACATCTAGAATCACTCCTGCCGTTCTTTTGCAGACTTACCCCACTCAAAGGTATAGAACAAACAGCACTGAAGAATATTTACCATAAAAAAATTAAATAGCCTTACAGGCCTGCAAAACATGGAGACACATGCATTTCTCCATGTTTTTTAGACTCCCAATATGAGGTTTAATCTTAAGTCTTACTTAAATAAACAAAGGAGCAAATATTTAACCTTTTTATATTGCAACAACAGCCTCAGAAATATAGATGGATCAGTGGTGCTGAACACTGTGGCTGTGAGCCCCAGTCTCCCAGTGTCTTGGAGACTGGAACACCCTTGAATAGACAGCTTTAGATGTGGACAAAGTTCCAATACTGCCATGTCACTCACAGGTAGTGTAGCTCAAACCATGTGCCCACAGCTGAGAAAAATATCTTATTGCCAAGGACTTACGTAACAGGTGTAAACAGCCGAGGAAATACTCTGGCAAGCCTACAAACTCAGTCCAAAACCCATCACCAAGACAATAAAAACAAAGAAAATAAATAGGGGGGAAAAAAATCCAGCAATTCTACAAACACACTGACTGCAATGTTAAACAAACATCCCAAATTGCTTTGTGAATTGCCAAGTTCTGTACTACTAGGTTTCCTCCTGCACAGTGTCAGTACTGCGACCTCAGGTCTGGTTAGGATCATCGCTGTGAAAAATAAAACCTGTGGGACAGGCCACACAGTTTCTTTGAACAATAAATCATCTTCAGACTGATTTGAACAGCATTAAAAGTACATACAGAATTCAACAGGGAAATTTCTGCCTCTCTCAAAAGTCAATGACAAAAATGTCACTTGTGTCAGCACCATCAGGTTTTAAGCATGACCTTACGTTACGCTTGTTAGAATGTTAAAAATATGGATCTTGGATAAAGCAAGCAATACATGCATCAACAAGACAAAAAAACTTCTCAGTTTGGGAAAACTGTCCTTTGGAAACTGCAATATTTGTACATTGAAATGACATTGTACTCTGTTCCCAACACTGACTTTGTACCAGTCATTGCAGTTTTCTACACATCAGTGACCACAGCAGTAATAGGGAGGCAAAACCATCTCCTCAAGCACTTTATTTTGAAACCTCATCCAAACCGAGTGGAGAGAAAAAGTTATATCCAGAGCTATAATATGATATCGTTAAGCATTGACACTGAGTTTAATGACCAGCAAAACTTTTCCACTTCCACTGAATTCTTTTTCTTTCCTTTTGTTTTACAGCCTGCTGAAACAGTGATAATCCACATCTGGTTAGTGTCTGGTTCAAGACAGACACCAAATAGAAGAGCCCATGTTTGGGACAAAAGACGCAAGCATTCGCTGCACAAGGCAGAAGAGCCATCTAATGCTTTTCTGCACAGCAGCGGTGGGGGGTGTGTGTGGAGTAGGATTGGGGAGGGGAAGTGTGCTGCAATTTTGGGGACACTGTTCTGCTTTCCCAACCCCAAACAGCTCAAATTTAGTTTTCTTGATCCTTCTTTTCTCTGAACAGAGACTGTGTCTAATAAAAACAATGAAATACACAGTAAAGATCCAGCTGTTTCAAGTGTTTCCAACAGCAAATGCATAATGTGTATGCAGGGAAAGCAGGAAATTAATTCTTCAGAGAAAGCTTTATCATACATAACAGCCCAGAAGACCCCTCTGTACCACTACCTAGAGATGGTAGGAAAACCAGCAGTAATTTGTAGACAGGGCATTGGCAAACAATTGAAATAACCATCATATAGGCATGCTATTATAGAGGGACATCCAGCAATGGTGAAGTAATGAATACATTAGTGGAAAAATAAACGGAGGTGAACACAGGCTACAAATGAGGACAGAAACCCATTAAAAACAGTGAGGAAAGCAGTGTGAAGTGGTACTTCTGAAATGTCCGCATCTCCTACATTATCAACACATGCTCCTTAAGCATCACTTTATGATCAGTTTACTTGTTGCAACAATAGATGAGTAATTACTTAATGCTGTAATGGATTGCATTCAACTTCTTTGAAATGTGATGAGCCTAACAGCAACCTGGCATGTAGAAAAAACATTTAAAAATTCAACATAATTAGTCTTATTGCTGGAATAATGCAGCAGAAACAAAGACAACCTCCTTAAACATGGGCACAAATTACCCCATGAACACAGGCACGTGCTGTACATGTGAAGAGGAAAAAATGATCTTTCAGTGACTGTTCCTGTAAGAAGAGGATGTACAACCAAGAAACCTGAGAGAGAAAAAAAGAAACCCAAAAACGAAGAAGCCAAAGCAAGCCCCAGAGAGGCAGACAAGCAGAGGGAGTACAGCATGACTAAGCACTTGGCTTACCTACCCCACCCCCTCAAGCAGCATTTTGTTTTCCAAGTAAATAGCACCTATTTTGTGGGTTCTGTCCCATTCCCTCCATTCCCTCCCCCTTCCTTAGTGCAGCAGTACAGGATTCTGCATATTCTTTGTTGACATACACATGCAGGGCAATGGCACAGATATACTACTCACGCCATCATTGCTTATCTCAGTACAGCCTTTCGTGCCTTGAAATTTTGCTCAACTGTTTGAGTCTAAGAAGAAAAATTAAATTATTTGGTAACTGCAGAAAAGATGCTCAGCAATTTGAAAATGAGAATCAATTGAAAATGTTTCATAGCCATTATGATAATGATTTGTTAGTGTCAGGGGCAACTTTCGATGTCGGAAATGTACGTCCTGCATTAAAAAACCAAATGCTGCTACATAATTCCTAATGTGCTTAGAAATGGAACTCATGATTTTAACTTCCACTGAAACCATTTTCCCCTAGGATGTGATTACAGGCACTTGAGGAGCAAATATGTGGTCTTAAGGCAAAACATCTCTTAAACCTGCCTACTGCTTTACAACGAAACACGCTGCACTGTATTCACAATTCTCCATTGCACCTGCTGACTGTGATCCTGTTAACGTCACCTTCCTCGCAAAAAACAGACAATAAAATGAATTGCAAGAACAAAAAACTCCTGTTACAAAAGAAGTGCATTTGTAAGAAAATTCAATGTTCTGCCCATGAAGACAAGAACTGGGTCAGAGTTTCTCCCAAAGATATACTTGTCAAAGCTATGTTACAAATATACAGCTATAAAATGAATTAAGCAATCAAAGGAGACAAGATCTAAACTTTGTTATCCTTGTTTCACTCTACAATAGAGAGAATAATGAAGGAAGAGATAGATGCTATTGAATAAGGGACGCGTCATCTTCTCCCACATTATTCTTCACCATGACATACCACGAGCAGAGATTAAATAGAAGCCCAGATAAGTTCAAATGCTACAGTTATCAAACTCAGGTGTTTCTAATAGGCCCTTCACATGGGTACTTGGACTATTAAAAAGAGGAAATGCAAAGACTGTAAAATGGATGAGAGAAGAGAGACAAAGAAAAGGAGCTAATCTGAACCACTTAACAGGATAGCCACAGGGAAATGGGGACAGGAAGGAAGAGGCAACATTAGCAATGCGTTTAATTTTTTCTTCTCCCGGTCAGCAACACACATAAGAACCAATTTATCTCTCCTTTATATCAATGTAAACGATAGGGTTCTTCACAGAAGACCACAAAGTTACACCAGCATAAATGAAAAGGGATTTTAAGTGGTCTTAGACTACTTCAGATTTTCCAAATTACGTTCACGCTGAAATGAAAGGCACTTTTCTCCACAAGAGTGGAGAAAACTTGGCTTTATTAACACTCCTTTTCAGTCACGATCCATGAGGCCTCCACATAATGAGGCAGGAGGAAAGCTGGACTATCACCCTATTAGTGCCTTCCCTGAGAGCACACATACCCTCCAAGTATAACCCTTACTAGACATCTGAGAACCCACCAGGATGCAGACCATGCCCAACCTTTCCCAAAGACACAACTCCACAGGGAAGCAATCTTCATTACCGCAAGGCCTGCTGCCTGTGGATCCATGTGTCCTTTCAAAGGGGATGGTGTAGGAGCCCACCCAGGGCCGCTGTTCTTCTTCCTGTCCCAGTCATTCTTCATTACTGCTCCCAGTCAAAGGCAGAAAAATAAGGGGATGCCTCAGATCCTGGACACCAGCAGAAAATTAACAACAGCCTGGTGTTTAATAGTGATCCTGATTGTAAGTACAGCATATGCTTCTTTCTCTGTGAAATAGAATTTCTTTAGGATAGAGATCATAAAGTATTGTATTTATTAAAGAACCACTACAGTCATATAAACAATAAGATAATACAATCAAGCAGTAAAGCTAATAGTGCCTTCTAGTCACAGATCTGGAGTTTAATGGCTCAAACCTGGCAGCACTCCGGGAGACTTGAAGAAGTTTCCCTAGCTGTTAGAAGAGGGCTAATGAGCATACACAGTCAGATTAAACCATGATCCCTTCAAAGGCAGGAGAAGAATCTTCAGTTTAGTGAGTAAACTCGCACATTTTAGACCCATGGCTACATGCTGCCCTTCTTAGTAGTATCATTTTAACAACGAGACTGTATTACTGGGCATCTCTATCTGTGCCACCCAGAGAAGTTATAGAAGCATGAAACAGAGAGTTGAGTCAATTAGAGATATTCCACTGTGACTCTCGGACTAAAATGATACTTCTTAATTTACTTTAGTAGTTTTAAGATATATAAGCTCTGTCAATTAGTCATCATTACACTGGAATAAAAGCATTTATGCAAGGACTTTGTTTCTAACCATCCTACTATAACTATGTAAGTATGACTGGCAAAATTCCCCTATATGAACAAGATCCTATTGTCTCTGGTAATAAATTTAAGGAATTGAATAAATAGGAATTAAATTCATTTCCAGCTAAATTGACTTTTTAGTAGAGGAGCCCAAGTGTTAAATGTTTGCCATTGTTGTACTGTTCTTCCTTGATAAGTACATATAATATCTACAGTGCCGAAAGCCAGTGACACAACAAACTTTTACCTGCACTTGCTGGGAGCTGAAGCAGGTTAAACGCGTGGGGGCACCTTGCCTGTTCTTGGGATGTAACAACACTGCAGTCATAAGCTGAGCTACTCCACAGAGAAATGACAGGAACTCATTTCCAATCCTATTACCCATCCTAGGGCCATAATGCCTTGCTTCACCTGCGGCTCCATTTAAACTCTTCTATTTGTAGGTACCACACTTTAACTTGAGGTGCAGCAAGTCCATCACGTGCAGGGCCATATGACAGGGAGTTTTTGTGCTTGCTGCATGTAGGAGGAAGACGTGGTAGGACATGCTACTAATAGTCTCACAGAATTATAGAATCATTTAGGTCTCAATGCATGTCACCACAATGAGCCAAATTCAAAAAAAGAAAAGAAGACTTTTCTGAAGATATTTACAGCTGATGCACTTATAGTCTCCCACAGCAGTTCAAAAACTGTGCATTTTACAGCATGAAAAAAGAAATAGTGATGGGGGGTTTCTAGGCCATCCCATGCCAGTGATGTAGGTTGGGGTTTGCAGGGCTGGATTAGATGCTTCCTCTTCCCTGCCCGAAGCCACAGCAGTCTCACTGACAGTGTGCAATGGCCAGGAGACACTGCAGGGAGTGGAATACCTACAAACATTCAAGGTCAGGCTGGATAGGGCTGTGAGCACCCTGACCTAGCCTCATTGCAGGTGGGGCTGGATTAGATGACCTTAAAAGGTCCCTTCTAATTCAAACTATTCTGTGGAGGCCAGGGAGGATCTCCCTGCCACCATGAGGGGCACATCACAGCACGCCAAACCATGCCATTGTCACTGATACTCACCCCAAACAGCTTCATGACAGCTTCAGGGAAGGGCAGCTGTGCTCTTCGGGAAAACCAGACCACACTGCACAAAGCCAAGAGCAGCGTGGGGTGCCCATTTTGATCCTACTTGTTCATGTCCTGCTACTTCCTTATCAAATCTCTCTGGCCAGTGGCCTATGGGACAGGTAGACCCAGATGTTATTGGGGGAGAGGGGGAGACAAAATTTAGAGCATTTGTAGCTCTTTCTGACTTTCAAGTATCCTTTAAGCATAATGGCAATATATGTTGTAGAGAACTGCACATGGGTCCAACCATCACACTCACCTGAGCCATTGATTTGCAGATCCAAGTCTCCTGTTGCTGGGTTTGAAACCATTTAAATCCCCCAACACCAAGGGACTCAGTGGCAATTTCCAGTGAAAAGCAAAATCGGATCTCAGAGAGTGGAATCAATGTGAAGCATTGCAAGTACAAGAAATGCATCTCAGCAGATGTGAGAAACAAATTTTTGTGCTTCCTTACAAAGTGAGAAGAGGTTTGGTGGACTCCCACAGGCGGGACCTGGCTCATAGGCAGTTGGGCACGGCACCACACCTCTGTACCAAACTTTGGGCCACCAAAGCAGTTTACACTCTGTGTTTCCCAGTCAGCGGGGAGGTAGAGTGTGCTGCAGGGCAGGAGGAGTTACAATCTCTCTTTCATGGACCAGGAAGATGTAATGTGTGGGTCAGTACGGGCACAATTGGTTTCCTTTCCCTGAAGCAGATCTCTGCTTTCAAGCACCAGTGAAATGCTAATAAGCAAAATACTGCATCTATAAGTACCAGGTAGCAGTATCACCTCTTCTGTGCATACAGCCCTGAGGGAAAGTGGATATGGGTCACTCTTAAACCCAGAAAATCAGCTGGCATCACAGTCAGGCAGCTGCTGAAGCCTAAGGGCCAGACTCAGCCTGCCTGCTCCCATCCAAATAGCTGCCAATGGGGACTTTGAAACAAAAAGACTCAATATATTAACATGTAGTCATTTTAATGTCAGAAAACACACCTGGTAACCTCTAGCTTTTGTGAAAGCAGAGATGAGTAATCATACAGACTGTTGACTACTAGTTACAGAGCCACACTACAAACCAATTAATGCAGTTAGAAAACTTCTATTCTTAGTCTGAATTTGGATGCTTCTCTCTTGTGTACATAGACTTGGTTGGGAAAGTTAAATAAAATCCATTTCCTTATATGGCAGAAACCATTTAGGCTACAAGCATCCCGTGCCAGAAGGGTTTTCAGCCTAAAAATTACATTATAAGGACAAATCAGACATTAATTCTTTGTTTAAACCTAGTGGATTGAGCAATTCTTAAAACAATTCTTTAAATAAAAATAATAATGAAAAATAAATCCATGTATATATAGAAAAGAATTATGGAAAAGTCTCTCTTTAGGAGGGAGAAAAAGAGTCAAACAGACTTTACTGAGAACTTACAGTATCTTATAGTTTGTCTTGCATGTTTCTACTATTTTTCTTTAAGATAAACCCAGAGAATAGTGTAGACTCTTTTCCCAGCTACTGTGCAGGGTTTGGTAAAGTCTATATATAGATATAATTTGATATATAAAAGCCCATTAAAAAACCAACTAAACAACAACAACAAAAAATCTAGAATTAAAAACAAAACCAGTAAATTTTCCAGAGATACAGCTGAGTGTGGAAGGTTATACTTTCTAAAATACCAGGAAACAGAGTTACGGTAATGTTCTTCTACGGGATGTACCTACTTAAGTTCAAGTGTCAGTAAACAGAGGGAGCAAACATCCTAATTAATCTGCAGGCCACAGTTCCCACCTATTACCCACTGACTAGTTAGTCAGAGCTCTTTTTCTCCCTAACATCGATATAACTGATGAAGAGTTAGCAGTCTGACGAGCAAAGACTGACCTGGCAGAGCTGGGGGCACAGCAATTTGAAGAGGTGCACTTTCCTTCTACAACACCTTTATCCAAAAAACAGAAGCTCCTTCCAGAAGCAACTTGTGCAGACTTTTAAAGAGGAGGAATTATAAAGACACTGAAAGGTTAAACCAGTTGCTCATATTTTTACACTGAATGAGTAGCATTCTGAAGCTTCATGGTCTCTCTTCTAGTCACTACAGCTGCTCGCATACTCAGTATGCCAGGATTCTCACAGATATTGACTTGAATGTGCGCATCAATAATAGCTCAACAGTTCACAAAAATGTAAAAGAAAAATTAACATCAAACTGAACATGAGCACAGGACTAGCATCTCCATACAGACAAATGCAACTTGCATCTAATTCTGAGCATAGGAAAGTAATTTTTAAACAGTTCTGCTAAAGATGTTGAATCCACACATACAGTTCCTGTGACAATCCTGACCCAATGCATACACAAACCTCTACAGCTCCACGCAATCACCACCAGAGCCTGTGGTTCTAAACTGCAGTGCCTGTCCTGTCAACATCTTGGATGGCCAGAGAAAAAAGGCTGCTAACATTTTTTATTTAAACTTTTTATTTAACAGGGTAGCAACGTAGAAGAGAACACTGGGAATATTTACACACACTGGCACAGAAAGAATGAGCCAGCTCATCTGACGGAGCCACGTTGGACTGTGTGGAATTTATCTCTAGATATGCACATTCATACTGGGAGCCCAGGTCCATGATGACCACAGGGTATAGACAAAGGTATTCTCTTCTGGTATGCCATCATAGTGGTCACAAAAGATGCAGAAGAAACCCTTGTTTGCAGGCTATCTTAGCAACCTTTTGCTGGCAGGAACACAGCACCATGCTGTGTGATGAAGTTTCTCCACTTGCCCCTGTTTAGGACAGGGTCTTCCCACATTAGGCATTTTTTGTGCCCAAGGCTGTGTGTGGAGAAGGCAGAAGAGAGATGTTGTACATGCTTTACATCAGAAGAGACATAAAGCTGGTGTTGTAGTATTCAAGCAATTAATCCTAAAATCTCTTCCTAATGGTTTTAAGAGGCTGCAAATCCATAGCAGGAGAGAAGGATCCTCAGAGGACAAAGCAGGTGAGAGCACTGGAGCTGAAAGCATTGTTACATGCCAGCACCTGCCCACATGAGGGTGGAGAAAATGCTGTAAACCCGACATGTCCACCTAGCAATCACAGGCAATCACTTTTTTATCACTGAATATAAAAGTAGTGTAGCAGGCCCAGGCAATCATCCACAGAGCATAAAATTAATCCACCAACACTGGCCAGCAACACAAGATGCTGAACAGAGCTCAGATTAAATGAAAAGAGAGTTCAGCCCTGCAACCTTCTTTAATGCTTGAGGAAGGCATATGAAAACTTTAAAGGTAATTTCAGGGGGGGTTAAATTTATTTTTAGTAATTTTCATTACAGAAACCCTGGAGTTAAAAATTACATGAGAGGGTTCAAACTCAACCCTGTATCCTTACCACAGTGTATATTAAATATACTATAAAATAATCCAACTAGTTCATTATCCCTAACAGCATCTGTGAGTTTCTAAAACTGACATTTCTGTCGACATCTGAATTGGTCACTGGAGGTGGTAAATAAGATAATTTGCCACAGATGCAAGGAACCAAATCCCAGAGCTGTGCAGAGAACAAATGAGAGCTCTGTTCGAGCCACAGCAGAGCCTTCTTTCCTCCCCGTTTGAGGCCAAACGCACCCACAAACAGCTGCAATAAAGCCATCACATCAGTTACGGCCCTACTGCTGCTGGGGAACTGCACAGAGTTGCATTTACTTGTTAAAAATGATTGATTTTAGCTGCCCTCCATATCCACGCTCCACACAAATTACCCTGCACGCTATACCATCTGCTTAATTCTCTCAGGTTGGCTGTGGCATACCATGGCATGCAAAAATCAATCACAATCACTCGATGCGTCAGCAACCGAGGAAGAGGGGCTGCGCGTCTGATCTCACCACTTGTTTTGCGGAGTACTTTTGCTGCCTGCACAGCTAGCGTGGAGACAGTGTGTTTCTCCCCTTTCCAACAATGTGATCTTATCTCAGGCAGCTGGCCTGCACTCTGCACTTTCATTTTTATTGTGTGGGTTCTCAAACTCTGATGCAAATAGTCTGCTGAACATCCTCCCTCCATGGCATGTAGAGGTTTTTTTCCCTCTTCAACCTCCTTCCACGCAGCGCGCTCCAGCGTCAGGCTGGCTCCGGCCAGCTCCCATTGTTCACATTGTTATTTTCATGTCAAGGGCGTGAGAGGAATTTTTTTATTATTATTTTTTCTGCCAGAACAACCATTTAAAGCCTAGGCCTTGAAAATACACTTGCCATTTGCAGGAAAACAGTTACAGGATTCTCTGCAAGGCCAAAGGTGAGGGACAGAGCCACGCAGATAAAAAACGTGAATGCTCATACAAATTAAAAGCTGAACCAAAGAAGGAAGCCATTTGCAGAAGAAAATGAAAGCACCAAACGTTTAATTTGTTCTGCAGTGGCCTACATAGAAGGCGAACTGCCACAGCAGATTAGACGAGTGGTCCACTGGGGCTGCCGTGCCAGCACTGCCGTAGCAATCTCTAAAAGCGCGAGAGAAATGATGCGTGTGACCTGGAGTGACAAATGGGAAGAGGTAAGGAGCCAGCTAATTGTGCACGGCTGTGCATGAGCTCTACAGGAGGCTCCTTCCCCATACCTGCTTGTGAGCAATGCCATCACTTATTCTCCTTCGGGTACTAAAATACAAATGCTGCGTTGTACTGCAAAGTCTTTCAATAGTAAGGCTACAACGTTTATTTCATGCGCCTCCATCTCTTGCAACTGCAGGCTGCAGCAGCTGACAAGGTATTGGGAAAGGAAGTATATCCTTTGATTAGCTCTGCACTTACTCTACTAACTTTACAGTAAGGAGTGTGAAATTCTTTTTTATTATTTTTTGGGGCTTCATTCAAGAAGAAAACCAGAAGGAAACGAAAATGTTTCACTATTCCCTTCACAGGTTTTGGGGTTTTTAAAATATTTTTAGATATGATCTCCTTCACGGTTCAGAAAGCCTCAGGCCTGTCTCCTGTAACCTTGCTATAAAATTTCTTACACACTGATCCTGCCTCCTCCTGTGACTGCTTTTATCACATCTTTTCCAACTGCTGCCACTGAAGGAGATGGCAACCTTTCACATGATATTCCTGCCTGCCCTCAATTCTATGCCATGTGGGTTTACACCTTCTAGTTGAATTTTAATCCCCTCTTTAATATAACTGAGTATCCTAGCAACTCCAGTGGCTATTCTGGTGTCCCTAAATACCCCCATCAGGTTACTCATAAGAAACTGTAAGTGTTTGAAAGAAAGAAACTCATGAGAACTCACGGGAACCTCTGGGCATTGGTAGGGTTTTCAGCTAATATGGAATCTCCTACTTCTCTCTGTACCTTCAGTGTCCTTCATGCTCAGAGAACCAGTTCCCAATTTACTTTCCACCCTCTCTTATAAATCCTTCAAATCCTTACAATGCTCTTGGTTCAAGTAGAAGCTTCTCCTAATTACAAGTTCCCTCTTTTCTCTGCTCTGAGTTGCCACCAGTCATCATTTGTTTATTCTGTGGCTTCAGAGCATGTCCCTTGTTTGGAATAGCAGATACCTGCACTTCCAAATCTTACCTCATCAGTTCAGGATCGGTTCCTTGCCTAGTAGCTCTGTATTTGCTTTCATAGTTGTTATCAAAGAAGTACACTAAAAAGGTCTTGAAAGATGGAGGCACTTGGCCAGGAACTGGTTCTTCAGGACACTACACTGGCCTTTCATCTCCCTAATTACACTCCAAGTGCCTCAGCAAGCAGTCAATAACCGGCACTACAACAACAACTTCCCCTCATCACCAATAGCTAGTTATAACTGGCTAAAATACAACAGTTATTCATAATGCTGTCTGTTCCTTTAAAGAAACCAACAGGTCTAGTTCTTACACACTTAGGATATCATCCTCCATCTGAAGAAGCATGCTAAGACCCCTCTGGACTCCACCAGGATTGGGTGAAGCCCATGATTCATTATTTTTGTGATTTCACACTATTTATTCAAAAAGCCTTACTGGTATCTTTTAGTCCTGGTAATTTTTCAAACTTCAGGTTCTCAGGAGGCTTTATATTTCCCTATTAGATACTTCAGTCTCTGTTAAAGAAACGCAGATAAGTAATAAATTTATTTACAAATGTCAGCTCTCCTCTCCTGTACCAAGCAGCTACTGATATGCTACTTAGAGTTTTAGCTCATTTTGAGCACCCACCCCCAGGTTTCAATCATGCTCTTCTGCATATTTCTAGCCAGGTTCCAGCATGACACTACTGATGGGCGTAGAAGGCCATGCTATTGACCTTTATCACCTCCGTTGGCAACACATGTATCTGAACTACTCATCCCTGTAAAACAGACACCTTTGCATGTTCTTCCCTCACCACATCCAGCAAACCCTTCTCTTCCACTCGTGTTGCATACATTCCCAACACATGTTTTCTGGATGGCAGCCTACAGGACGACGGCATTGGCACAAGGGCTGGCAGCAGAAGTCAACACCAGCTCTGACACGGTACAATGAGTAGATGGGTCCCAACCCTGCTCATGGTGGCCATCTGAGACAAATGATCAGCACTTTATCTCACCCTTCCAGGGTACAGCCCTTCCAGGTGGGAAGGAAAGGAATGGTAGGTGTCTCCTCACTAGCACAGGATTGGGAAGGTAAGTTTGGTATGAATGTTGGGTAAACCAGATGTGAGGCAGACAACGACTGCTCCTTCCTCAGAGGAGCTACCCACCATCAGTGTGCAGTCACAACTACTGCTACAATCGTGTCTCTCAGGGAAGCCTCCCTGCCTATGCCGTCCTCTGACCCCACAGAGAGCATATGGAAATGATGTCATTTGCCCCCAGAGGCGTAGAGGAGTCAACACGTGTGCACAAGTGCATGCAGGAGTCCAACATGGAGCTACCAATGCTCTCTCCTAAAACCTTCCCTCATGCTGGGGAGAGGATGACCAAGAGACTAACTAGAGAAGAGGAGCAGCAGATCTTGGCAAAGTCCTTTGCTACTGGCCTGTTATTAAAAATAAAACCAGCAACATTATATAGGAAATTGAATTCCCCCAAATTTTGAAGAATTTATCTGATGTGGGAAGAGATCAGGTCATCTACCTCAAGTAAGTATGTGCTACACAGTCTGTGAGTGAGATGTACTGAGACAGTTCACTTTAAACAAAGAGTATAACCACATAACTTGTTCTTATAGTCATCGGTCCTCTAAGCACTAATACCTCTGCCTTGGGCTTTGATTAGTAAACCATTGCTTTATTTTATTGCTAGGCCTGCCCATCTCTGTGGAACAAGGTTAATTATAGTAGAAAAACAATAGGAAAGAAGACAGATACAACACTGAACAATGTGCAAAACAGAAGTATGCTGCAGGAGCTTGGGGAGCAGGAATATGGAAGGACAGGTGGAGCAGGATGCTTAGCCTTTGCTGTAAGAACACAAATCTCATATAACCTATGCCTTCTCTCCACATTCTTCCAAAGCAGCTCATGGGGTAGAGGCACAGAGCTCACAAGGGACATCTCCACACCCCTTCCTTCATGTCGCTTGCCACAGCACTGGCAGAGGCAAGCCAGGACATCAGTTCACTTCCAGACCCTAAAGAGGAATAGGTACATTTTAGTGGCTTCAAACAAGCTGTCCTTCATGCACCTTGTCTAGGTGATACATTTCTCTGAGGGAAGGATGTCAGGGACACCAGCTCTCCCCCCCACCCCTGAACATGTCCAGAGGAGGTGCAGGACTCTATCAGCCTACTCTGTTTTAGTAAACTTTGCTGCTGCTTTTAGCCTTATGCTCTGTTGTGCTCATAAAATTCAGTTACGACCACTATTGAAGTGTTAGTAATTACTTAATAGTAATTAGTCATGCTAGCAATGGGTATAGGTCCCCAAAGAGTACTCTCATTTTTCATCCTTTTGGACATTTTGGACATTCACTGAGTAAGAGTTATTTCTCAATAAAGCCAGAGCTAATCCTTCCTGCAGTTCAACTCATCCCCCTGAATTCTGATCATGCAATTGATATAATTAGAGGGGGAAAAAAAACATTAAAAGAAACCAAACAGAAAAAGAGCGGAAAGGAATCAAAATAAACAGAAAAGCACACTGGATTACATTTTCCAAACTGCTACTAAATGCTCTTTAGATTTGTCAGCCCTCTAAAATAACTTGGGCTAAAAAAATTGCATTCTTTTTATTCCACTGAGGAATTTTGCCCTTGACTACTCTTTTATGTATTTGCTTGTGGGGTTTTTTGGTGAGGATTACATGAAGAATTAGACAAATTTATGAACTACCCAGAAAACACAATCATTTACTCACAGGCAATATAAAGAATTCATGTAATCAATCTGATACATTCACTGCAGACCTATTCCTGTCTAACTAGTTCTTGGGAGACCTAATTGGCAAGGGTTCCCTAATGAGCTGGAAAGAGAGAAGACTGAGGATACAGTGGGGAGCACCACCCCATGCTTTGGAGGCAACTACTCTGTTTTCTTGGAGGACTGGTTTTTGGACCTTTAAAAGACGTAAGTGGGGATAACGTTAAGAAAAGTGAAGAATGAGAATGGACCTGACCTGCCAGATTAGGAACTTCCCATGGAAAGCCAGTAAACTCCCTGTAGAGGATTTGTGATTTCTCCCTCTCCGCCCTCAGGTGACACAGGGCTACCAGAGGCATAGCCATGCCTCTCCTCAGTTTTCTTTTTCTTTGATGCAGAAGACATTTCTTAGACTTGCATTCTCAGCCTCTGCATTTTACTAGCTGCAGAGGACAAAGCATGTTTTGTGCCAAATAATTACTTGATTTGAAAGGGTTAAGTTTAACAGATGCCAATATAATTCTTTAAAATCACATCCAACCCTTAATTGCTGGTAACAAAGACTATTTGCAGCACACAGAGTTGCCGGGAATACTCTACTGCTTCAGCGTTGCTGGCAAGAAAAAGGCTCGTCGACAATGCTCATTTTCCTGTGGCACATTTCGCACACCCTGGTTTGGCTGATGTTGCCAGGGGTGGTAACACCGATGAGGGGAGTACACCAAATGCCTAGAGGGTAACACAGAAGGCTACCTAATCTAACTGCAAAAATAACAAGACCATGGCCAGAATAACCACCTCCAGACACCCCAGCCCCGTGACACTGCGAGCTCAGGAAGGCATCTAAGCAAACTGTTTGCTCCCACCTTTCATGAACCAGCTGCTAGTTAAGAGGGGGCTATGGAGATGGAGGAAGAAGGGTGAAGAAATGAAGGGAGGTATAACAAGGTGTGCAGACCAGGTGGTTGGGGCTGTCTGGAGGTACCTACTGAGGAGCCCTGCCCTGGATTCCTGCAGCTTGGGCAGGGCAACGCAACACACCGGACCTGTTGCTCACACCATACCACACTCATCAAAATTGTTATACTGTCATGAGGAGCAAAGCGAGGCAGCTGACTTCTCTGACTAGCAGGGAACATCCAGGATGGACAGAGGAAGTGTGCTACGGCACCAGTGCCCGTCCAAGGCACCTTTCTGGCAAACAGCCCTGTCTTCTGTGCCCCTATTACATGCAAAGGCAGCTGGCCACTGAACACCTTATCGTTCTCATCTTCCCATATTCTTTTGGCTGGAATGAGACATCTTACCCAAACAGCAACAGGAAAAGCTGGGCAACATCATGTCCCCACAGAATAAAGCAGCAGGTAAAACTAAATAAATAAATTATAAAATCAATATTTTGGCAGCATTCATCCCTCGTCAAAATTTTTCTCACTGGTGAACTTTTCTGAGAAACAGAGACATACACAGGACCCACCACCTTTCTGTCACCACCACTGTCCTTCAGTCCTGGTGCCACATACCCCAGCCCACACACACAGATATGTCTTTTCAGAGCAAGGTAATGCCTTGCTCCGAGGAGGGACACTATATACTTGGAGCCTGTGGAAATGAACATTAGTCACCTTTCTTTTCCCTGGACAATGCTTTGTCCTCTTACACACTTTTTCTTGCCCTTCCTTGATCATAATCTTCATGGCTTTCACTTTCCTCTCCCACAGCTCACCAAAGAACACACCGCCCCATGTAAAGGCCTCCTGCATCCCATTACTGACCATGGGAACCTCCTAATCCTTTGTACTCAGTTTGGAGACCATTACAGATGCAATGCAGATTGAGGCCTCCCAAGGCACCAGACTAAACACATCCTGTGACTTTCAGCTAACCTTCCACTGAGCAGCACTGTAATACTCACTTACAGACACTGCAAGTGCAGAAGCACTTTTTAATACTAATAAAAATAATGTTCTTTTCACTCTGCTGAAAACATGGAAGATTTCCAGAAGCAAGTCAGGCAGTCAGCCTCCCTTCAACACCCACTCCTGCAGGCGTGCGTAGGGAAGAAGTTCACTTTCTGACATGGAAGCCTGTCATTCCTTCAACCCCTCTCTCTTCTCTGATGCCCACACTCTTACAATTTTTCCCGGATACCTTCCCTCCCTCAGAGATTGACTGAGCCACCCATCCAGATCACGGGCCTCTCTATTCAAGGTGCAGCTTAAAAAGTAAAAAGAACATCTTTTTTATAAGGCCATGGTAACATACTAGGGTCTGGCTCAGTGAAAGAACAGATCAGTCATGCTCTCCACACCACCATAAACTAACTTAAAGCGATAAAATTATTCATTCAGTCTTTACTACCTCCTCTGATGAAGACTGCGTTGGCCAATTATTTCAAGGAATGCCACATTACAAATGGGAACTCATTCACTGAATTGTTTTATAGGCCAGCGTTCATCAATTTTGCACAGGCTGCTTTGTTTTTAGAGCTGATTTCTAATCCTAACTCACATCACAGACACACATCTCTGCTTGGATTAATTAAGATCTCAGAGAGAACCTTCTGCTCCATTACCCTCCGTTACTGATTTATAAAAGAGGCCATGAAGCAATGTTCTTAATGATAATGAGGAGGATATTTTATCCCTTAATTCCATTCCTGGTTCCTGTGCATAAAACACAGAGAGACATAGATATTTCAGGGAATAAGGAGAAAATCTTTACTAGCTGCGTGGCGTCCTTCATTGGCACATGCAAACCTTAATTTTTCTCTCCGTAACAAGCATTTTGGTTAGTGATCCTTCACCCTTTCAGTCACTGAAAAGAGGAGACAGACCACCACCCAACACTAAGGGGACAAATCATCAGGAGCAGGAACTTGTTTTTAACACTAATGATGTGAAACAGCTCAACAGGACCAAAAGCTTTAAAAGTCATATGAAACTGAGGCCGATACTAACAGATGGAGGAGACAGGACAACCGTGCAAGCCATGAGAGTAAGGACAAGAGGAGTGTGGAAAGCACTGAGGAAAGACACCAGGCCAAGCGAGTTCTCCTGCAGGCACTAACTGAGCTGCTTATCCTCTTCAGATAGGAGAAGCCACCTAGGTTTATTTTACGCAACCCAAGTAAAAATGTCCACATCAGCTGTGAGCCACAGACCAAAAAAAATTCAACAGTGAGGGTAACGTAACACCGAGGATTTGCCCCTACCAAGCCTTCCACTGTCTGATGAGATGGAAATCCACCTCCTGGGAGGAGAAAGCACCAAAGGGAAGGTGGAAAAGCTGAGTTGCAGCAACAGGACTGGATTACTAAAGTGGCCAAAACAGCCACGGTTCTGACTCTCAGAACTTTTCCTTTGACTTTATTTGAGCTGTAATCCAAAACAATCTTATTTTCACTATGAATTTCCCATAAACAGGAAGCAGCAGTGACATTAATAAAAATGACAGCTTCACAGTACCGTGGAGGGGAATCCCAGGATGTTCCTCTCACAGGCAGTCACTGTGCTGCAAATGCCAGAGAGCTGCAGACCTTGGGAGGACAGCCTGTATTTCCATGGGATGAGACCTTGGTAAAGAGATACACTTTTTCCCTAGCATGTCCTTCATTGCCTGCTTCTCTGCACCTCCCAGCATCTGCCCACAGTCACTTTCACTCAGAAAATTAGACTATCAAAAAAGGTTATCTTCATTTTAAATGGTTTACCTAATCTCCTCCAACCCTAATTTTTGGGGTTATTTTTAAACGTTATTTTTGTAAAGATGAACACAACTGGCAAAACAAAAGTGTTTCTCTTTTACCTATCTACAGCATCATCATCACACACGAAATACACTGTTAAAAGCAGCTCTGCTTCTTTCCAAAACCACCAAGCTAGGTGGGTAACCCACAGAACCTACTGGAGGACTTACCCAGACTTATCTCTGTAGCATCCAGGCACATCTGTCTCTGCATTTTATACTAGTTGGGCAGAAATATAAACCAGAAGTGATTTCCCTTACATCACACAAAAATTTTAACAGAACAGAGAAGCCCTGACTCCTACAGAACCTGTAAGTGATATCAAAGAGGTGAATGGGCCATGTAGGTAGTTGTGTGCACCATCAGGCCTATTGACACCATATCCCACCAGCCAGTTTGTACAAGTCTGCTCAAAAAGGATGTTCATCTCAGAGTGCAAAGTGATATCTGGCATTTTTGAGAGATTTTTAACAAGAGATTGTGTACCATGACTCAGTTAATGCCCTTGTTTTCACTTTCAGGAATATGAGATTTTATGATTTTTGGATTAAGTATGATTTTGTTTTCACTTTCAGGAATATGAGATTTTATGATTTTTGGATTAAGTACTTTTGGTGTACAGAGAAAATTATTCTGCTCTGCCACATTTTTTTTCATATTTTTTATTTCTTTATACCAGCTTAATTTTGGTAAGTAAGGGAAGGCTACAGCATTTACATTAGTAGCTATAGAACAAGAAAGATATAATCCACATTGTCTAGCATTTCTCCACCAAACTGAAGGCCAATTTTACTCTTGTTGAAGCCCTAATCCTATCTGCATTATTCAAAATACAGGCAAAGTTGCTCTGTCTTGTACCATGCTGAAGATATACATATTCATGAGTAATTTGATACACAAATTATTTTGCAATTAAGATGGGTTTGACAGATACAAATGGAATCAGGCTAATTGTGTCTGATTGGGTCAAAATATTATCCAATCTTGGCCACTAAAAGAAAGCAAAAGGAGAACCTGCTTGCATTTTACAGAGTACTGCCTGAAGGCCAGGTTTCCTTCTCACCAGTGCCAAGATGCGGAGCTCTGATTCTGTAGGTGTTCAGAGAGAGACAGGACCTTTCCCTCAGACTGCTCCTTCAGACACAGCTAATGAGAGCACCACTCTCCTCCAGAGCTGACAAAAGATGATGGCCTTTTTTCTATAGGACTGTTTCATTGACACTAATGGCTGTGACTTCTGCAGCTGAGTAAAGACAACAAAGATAGGCACTTGTAGGATACTGCTGGTATTCATTGCCCTCACACATTATTATTTCTTATCCACCCCATGTGCCTTCATCTTAGCCAGAACCTCTCAGTTCCCAATAGCCAGGTCTTTCCATCTGTTCCTATGAGCAGTAACTTGTAAAAAAATTGCTGAATAACCAGGGACCTCACAGCAAGGAATACTCGCAGGAAGTACCTGCAATATAAATACACATACACATGAAAACAGGTAGATGGGAGATTCAGTTCCATGAGTCCTGTACAGCCCATATGAAGCATTGGAAGTTCTCTTCCATCTTAAGGGGAGTGCCTGGGCAATATGAGGTGAGAGATGATTCTGCATCAGTGCCTCAAGCTTGATGCAAGGCCAGAACAACACCCTGGAGAAACCACTTCAAGGGATCAGACACAGCAGCTCAGTGACAGATCTGTGAGCTGAACACCAAATCAGACCCCACTCTGGCTAGAGATTTCCAGAGACCTAAGAACTGCCCAGCTCCCTGAGCACATTAAGCCCAGGGAGAGAATTGCATCTACCTTTTCCAGATTCACTGTAATGATGGTAATTTCTCACATATACACTGCCACAATAGCTCAAAAGCCATGCAGCAGAGCAAGCAGAGCTGAAAACACCCTTCCTGGCTTTATTACTACATTGTAAACAATCACCTTTGCTTCCATTATATTCCCACCCAGACACTCAGAATCTTTTTCATTTTATTATTTTAATAGGAGAAACGTACACACTCTATTTTCCATTAAGTTCTTTACATATATATTTTCCAGATGTTTCTGATGATCACCTCTTTATTCTGATCATCCTTCCCAAAGACAAGGTTATTTAAAAAAAAAAAAAAA
>VZRN01003031.1:1606446-1654295 GCA_013397935.1 Dasyornis broadbenti
AAAAAAAAAAAAGACATTTACTCTCCCCATATTTACTGCATTTCTAAAGCTGACAGTTTTTTCTTCAGGATTGATTGGGGGTGAGGGGGGAAAGGAAGTTATTTGTTTATTTTAAAATGAAAACAGGCAGCCTAGGAGAACAGAGAGAATGAAATCTCAGAGGGCTCAAGCAGTCTTTAAAAACTTCCCCACAAGCAGTTTAATAGCACTAAAGGTTGATTCACGCAAGAAATGATGCATCAAAGGCATATAATTTTTACTGTTACATCAAGAGCTCAGTCTACATGTATGTCCTCATGCATAGTCAAGGCCTGCAATGCAAGTTATAGCTGAGTCAGACTGCAAAAAAGGCTGTTTCATTCTCTGACATTAAACATATGTTAAGAGCATGCTCTCTTTACAAATGTCAGCAAAAATTTGGAGTACATTGATTGAAATACCAACATGAATTCTGAAATCAAATCCCTTGAAAAAGATATCTCTATTTGAATCTTTATAACTTGTGCTTTAAGTGGCTGCAACCCAGCAAAGAGAAAATGGGTAGCAGAGTCTAAATTCTAAGGCCAAAAGTTTAAAAATATTTAGTGAGTTTAGATGCCCCCTTTGAGATGCTTTGAGTGTGCCAAAACTGCAGAAAAAGAAAAGCTCATAATTTTGCCAATGTCAAACTCTCTCCAAATTCAGACATAAAAGCTTAGGTCCCTGGCCCTACTTTTGGTCACATTCAAGTTTAAATACTGACAGTTCCAGCACATAGTAATAATTCACACTCCTTCACAAGATCCTGATTCCTACAGTCAATATAGCTGAGCACTTTAATGTATGCAGCGTGATGTCCTAGGTTTCATTTCAGTTGTATTTGCTTCCCATCTCTCAAAGTCAGACTTTTTTTTTTTCTTTTGTATTCGGTGGTCCTGACACAGAATTAAGTGTAGCATTATATTTGAGTTCTACTGGCCAGAGGTTTCAAAATTTTGTCACAGTAATGAAGTATCACAATCCTTTCACAGATGAGAAAACTTAAAAGGAGGAAGACATTTTATTCCAATGGAGATGGTCTTTAAAAAGAGTGCTGCTTTAAATGGGAAATGTGCGGACTGCAGTATTACAACCTTTTACAAAGATAACACATTAAAGACCTTTCAACAGCCAAACATGTCAGTGAAGTTAGGCAAGAAGCTAGCCAGACACTTAGCAGAAGCAAGGCTTTCTTGGAAAACTAAAAAAAGCTGCAATTTCATAGCAAGAGACCCGAATGCTATCAACTAAAAGCAAAAACCCAAACGTTAAACAATTAACCTTCTGACAAACAGTCCTAACAGGGAATTTCCATAACAGAAAACATGTGGCCCAAAGAAGTTGTGCACCACTTAAGTGGCTCGTTTGGGAAATACAATCCTTTGACAGCACTGGTGTGTAACACCAATCCTCCTAATGGCTGAATTTTAGTAAGCCCTATGTAACACCACGGACTCTGACTTAAGATCTAAGGATAAAAAGCAACACTGGAGATGCCCCAGAAGTGGGCATTCTTCACCTCAAGCAAGAACCCCTGAGACAGTCACAAGTCAGAGAACAAATTTCCATTGCTGCATACAAAATAGCAATCAAAGCAGTATCTGTTTCAGATCTTACTTAAAGCTGTGCTGAAACAGCGAAATACCACTTCACTTACGTAGCTTGCTGATTTGCTTTCTGCATTTCCACATTTCCAGTTGAATGTGAAGATGTACTTTTCCCAATTTCTCTCCTGCTTCGTCTTCTGCATAAAGGTAATGCTGGGCAGCACATCACAGCAGCTGAATCCTTCTTCTTTTCAAACTCCAGGCCAAGGTTCTGTTTACACATGTTAATAAAAATTCTTTTGATAGGTATACTTTGCAATATTAAATGAAGAGAAAGCTGCCATCCTGATGAAAATTTGCAAACCATTAAACTACTAAACAGAATTTGGCCAGAGAATCAAGGCTTAACAAACATGGCCTCAATAACGGCTCCATAAGAAGTTGTTTGTTTCGGCTGGGGTCTTCAGAAAGCAAAATCATGAACTTGAAAGTGGCATATTTTATGTAGTTGTCAACAGTTTTCTGTTGCTTGTTGTTCTGTTGCTGTTTTGCATTACAAAGAAGAATTTGTCAGGGAAAAGCTCCACTTTTGGTGCAAAAGAGGTACCCAAGAGCCTGTAGACAACATAGGATGGAGAAATGTTTGTCTTACTTGTAACTCTGTGGAGTGAGAGATTACTGGGTGGTTCTTGTTTCTGTTAACCTTATTTCCTGCAGGACCACCATGCCCGTGCAGGGAGCCCTCCATCTTCATGGAGCCCTCCATCTTCATCAGCTCCAAAGAGCTCAGAACACGAGTTTTTGCAGTAGGAGGTCATCTCCCCACACAATACAACACACTCAGTTGTTATTTGGACTATTTAAATCTAGACTAACTCTAGGGACCTCAGCAGACTTACTGAAGATCCATGTAAACACACATGAATATAAGATCTCTTGTTCTACACAGGTGAGCAATTTATTAGAGAGAACGTAACAACTCAGATAAAATGCCGTAATTGCATTTTTTCCACACAGGTCTCCATCTTTCACACTAAATCTAGCCCTGACAGCTAACTAAATACTTCTGCTCTGGAACCCAGGTAGGTAGGTAGGTTGGTGGATCACTGGCTGGCAATCCCTCTGCCTTGTTTAGAGGTCTTTCTAAATTAACGTCAATATTTCATGTACTTGTTTTTTCAACCTGGTCAGGTTTCTGTGCACTCTAATTGTTCTATATCAATGTGGTAAACACTTCCTCCAGACAATTTGTTAGGAAGTTTGGATTTTATATAACCCAGGAAATGAAGTCACCAGACCTGTGGGCTGCCTGTAGTGATTCAGCCCCCTGGTTCCTGCCATAAGCAGGCACTTCAGACACAAAAATCCAGCGGCAATGACAAACTAGTGGAAAGAAAAAGGATGCATACTAGTTTCTCCATACACTCTATACATACTTAAAAATTCAGAAAGTTGCAAAGAACTTCTACAGACTTTCAGCCATTTCTTTTTATCCCTGGCACCAAAATTATTAATAAATTCGGATCGCTCTTCTCCTCTTGTCTTCATTGCATTGGGGAACAGAACAGGACATGATGTGTAGGAGGGGATTGAAGTTTCTGTCTGTATCTTTTCACTAAAGAAGCAGTACTTTTTGTCTTTACTTCGTATTTCTATTGGCTACAAAATACACGTGTCACTTTCTATTAACTTCCCTATTTTTGCATCATCAATCACTTATCAATGCTCTGGAAAAAATGCTATATAGCTACAACTAACACAGCATTCCCTGAAATTGCCTAAGGGTTCTGAAAAGTTCATAGCTGTTAGTTCAAAATTAACTTGGATTTGGAGCTTTCTGCTGGTTATGATTGTTTCAGGAAGCCTGTGAGGAATTTCAGGAAAACGTGAGATCTAGACAGCAGAACAGACTGCCCAGACAAGTTGTAGACTCTCCATCCCTGGAAGTGTTCAAGGCCAGATTGGATGGTGCTTTGAGCAACCTGGTCTAGTGGAAGGTGTCCCTGCCCATGGCAGGGGGATTGGAACAAGATGATCTTTATGGTCCCTTCCAACCCAAACCATTCTATTATGTAATCCCATTCCTTAAAAGTTCTTTTACCAGCTTTTATGAAACATAAAATTTGTCTCCTTCACTATGAGCGGATCTCCTGAGCCATGCTCTTCAGCACCCATGGAAATTCTTGTCTGGCCTTCACCACCATACAGCTGTGGTATGTGACCTCAACACTCTCTTCCACTAAAGACCTCTAACTATGCAAGAGGAACCAAAATATTAGCTAAGCAGAGTAACATTTCCTTCCAATGGTCGTAACAAATGTCATTGCAACGAAGGAGGAAAAAGACTAAAGAGAACATGTAAAAAGACTAAAGGAATTTCACGCTGCAGACAAAGGAATATTCCTTGGCTGTGTAACATCCTGGGAAATATTCCCCATTCAATAAAGGTTTAAATCAGGAAATCTGTTCAATCCATATATGTTCCAGTGGTAAGATCAAACCACGAAATCATCTTCTGAACTGACTGGCTTTGGGGACAGTTGCTGGAATGTGAGGACTTCTGCATGTCTAAGCTGTCTACAGAGGAGCAATTTCTCTGCAGATTACAGTCAGTTCTTCTTCCTGTATGATCCTTATTGTGGATGTGGGTGGGCACTCGGGTATCTTCTCCCTTATCCATCCAACACATAGGCAGAAGGTTGAATTGGTACAGCTCCTACCACCAGCCATCCAGTTACTGCTGCTACACCCTTCTCCCACAGGTACACCACAACTGCAAACGTGTCTGCTGCTGGAATGCATGGCTTAACAGTGTTACATTACCCTCACACTCCTGCAAAGACTATGAGGGATTAGCACAAGCCTGTATTTACCTGTAAACTCTGACTGACTCCAAATTCAGCAAAATGTAGACAGCCCTATATCTAGCACGTTTCTTTTCTGGCAGGGTCCATAGAAAAATCTGAGTTGGAGAGGAAAAGGAAGAGAAATCTGAATCATCACACAGGGGCTAAACAACCAGAGTGGTAGCAAGCAGATGAGAAGAGAGAAGGAAAGGTCTGAGTCTCCCTTTGTGCACTTGAATACTGACAGGTCAGATCAGGCTTTGCGCTACCCCCATTTCAACACAGCATATGAATGGAACAAGTAGAAGACAAGGCCTTCTGAGTTTCTTGAAAAACACCAGTAAAAGCAAAGAGCATAAAAAAGCAGGTGGGCCTAACATGTGTGGAGGTAGAAAATAGGTAGTGAACGATACAGTACCGACAGTCTCAGGGGAACAAGGAAAACAAGAATTTTGGCTCCCCCCATTACAGAACATAATCATCTACCATTAGGTGCCATTTAGATGTGCTTACCCTACTTTGATTAAATGCATATAGCCACTTTCCTTTTACTGTCTTTGATATTTCAAAGCTATTAGATATACTGCAGAATTTACTTTATTTTGTTCACTTTTGCTCTCACTGAGGTTTTTCTCTTCAGAGGTCATTTTATCATGGAGCCAATTATAATATTCATCTTCAAAAGATGAGTGGAAATAAAATTTGAATTTAAAAATAAAATAAAATCCTTGTGAAGACCATCCTGCTGACAGCCTGTCCCACTGAACTTAATAGGAATGTCCCTGAAAATTAAGCAAGCCTGGTTTATCCTTCCATTACCCTCGATGCTGGCATTTATTAATTCCCAAGCATAACAACAATTCTGTTACATATTATACATGCACTCACACTGCTAAGTTCTTCACAGTTGGAAAATAGATTCAGAGCTTCAAATGGGTGAGAGAGGCAACAGTCATAAGAAAATCCCAAGGGAGAAACAAAAGGACTTAATAGTAGGCTATTATTAAACTTTATTTGATATATTAAAAAATCACAAGGAAGCCTGTCAAAAAAATTACCATGATCAAATAAATTGCAAGGCAAAGCTGCCAGTCATGTCTTTCGAACTGGTATGGCAGAGACGTGAAGGGAAATAAAATGCCCAGAGCCCAACACAAAATCAGGTTTGCGCTGCCAAACACACTCCTGTCCTGCTTGTGGCCCCTCTTGCAGCCTGCACCAGCTGCCACCTTGGCACCTCATCCTTTGTTCTCGACTGGCCATGCAGTGGCTAAAGGTGCTGCCGACTGAGAGCCCCACTCCCACTTTATTCCACCTCCTCCCCAGTGAAACTGTTCTTCTCCTCAGCTCCTTGTTATCTCCTGCCTACGCACATGCTGCATGCGTATGTACTTTGCCACTTTGCAAAGTGCTCTTGGGATTACTTAGGTACTGCACCAACCCAAAGTTGCTCCATTTTACAGTGCTACAATCCTGGCTTCATGAAACTCAACCTCACACAGCAAAGAACTGCCAGAGAGATTAACTTCAAAATGCTCCCTTTAAAGTGCACAGTGTCAAAACTCTGCACAGTGGATTGTAAGCAGTGCTTTTTCAATGAAAAAGCCATTCCGCCTTCAAAAGGTTTGGTCAGTGAGGCACATAAGGGGCAGACACAGGAGAAGCCAAGGCTGGACACGCAGTCTCTTCTCTCTCCTTGCTCCCAGTTGTGCCAGTACTGCCCAGGTGTAGATATATAACCTGAGTTTCTCTTTCTGCAATCCTCCATACGTGCATTTCCCAGGAGCAAGTAGCTAGGAGTTTAAAACAGTAGCAGCATTGCAGCCTACTGGTGTAACAGTATATCGGGGCAAAGTTTGGAGAAAGAATCAGCACTTTTCCAGGTAAGCTGAAAAAGCTGGAGAAAAAAGAAAAGCATCTGGGCACTAGAGGCCTTTTTCAGATTTTAAGAAGCTAAAGGCTGCACCAGGGGAATTTGAGAGTTAAGATACATTTTTTTTTTTTATCTTCAGTTTGTAGTATCAGTGTAATCTCAGGTAATTTGCTCTTCTTCATTTCATTTACTAAACCCTTAGTTTGCTTCATTTCTTCCCAAGTTGCATGCGGCAAGCTGAACATTTGAAACCCAACAAATCCCAGTCAAGAAAAAGCAGCCAGAAGCCTGGGCGGCTTCAGGACGTGTGTGTTTGCACACCTTAGTGTCCCTGTGCACTTCTTTAGTAATTACACTTATACAGAACTTTAGAAAGCAAAACCACTGCTCTGCTTACATTTCCAGATGCTTCTTCTTCCCTGTTTCCTGCCAAAAAAACCCCAAAAAGAACTGCCTCAGTTTAAAGGGCATCAAGAGCTTCTGTTTGGTTGGAACTTTTTCTCCCTTAAACAGTTTAACATCTTGTTAACCTCTAGCCTAGCTATCAAACCTAGTATGCTTAAGTGAGAAAACCCACTGACATCAACAGAACTACTCACATTAATAGTTACAGCTTGATTTGGCCTTAAGGCTTTAGATGTGTTTAAACCACTTAGATCAGGTCTGTGCCTTGGATTGGTTTTGCAGTTTATACCATTTAAAACAAGAAGCAGAACAAAGGAGGCCACAAAGGGAGCATGGGAGAGACAGTAGAGCTGCTACCACATTATTCACCATGGAATGCGGTTTGTTGCAGTCCACGTGCAGCAGCACTAGCTAAGGCTTTCTGTACCTGCCTTGAAAAGCCCTTCTCCAAAGGCAAAAATTCTGAAAAATTGCTTAACTATGGCTCCTGGATTGAAAAGCAATTGGGGATTTACACAGTGAAAGATAATCTGAATTTGAAAGTGTTTTTTTCTTAGACACTCTCCTTGCAATTACAGAGACATTGTAAATTATCCCCAAACCAAACAATGCAAAGACAAGAAATGCTCAGTTATCACACTCTATGTTGAGGTACAATTACGTAAATGTATTTGACAAATATATGGTAATAGAAGTGCAACAGTATCACCCAAACTGCCTAGACTAGGCCATGAAATGATGCTGGGCAATAAGTCTGAGCCAATGATATGGACATCCTCGCGCCAGTACCGGCCAGGTGACAGAGAGGAGTACTGTGACTCCCTCAAAGAAAGTACAACAGCATTGCTTCAGTGTTATCTTTGACTGGACCTATCTATCATCACAGAAGCCGGGCCATGAAGCTCTATTTTAATAAGGTCTCACTGAAAGGCATTCTTTTATCCACTTCCTCTTGTTTATTATTCTTTCAAATATCTGATAAGATACTTTTCAGCTGTGGCTATTCACTTTCTGTTTGCGTAGGTCTTGGGTTCATCACAAGTTACAAGGTCAGCATTAATCTAAACAATGGTTGGTTATGGGAGATTTTGCCAACTAGAAAACACTCTAAAGGCTAGATTTTTATCATCAATAGGGCAACGCACAGGCAGGAGAAATAAGCCCTATTTACATGCATGCGGATGCAGCAGAGCGACTCAGATGCCAGGTCATGGGTGTAGCACATGCACCAGAACCCACAGCTCCCGCCTAGGGCTTGCTAAGAAGAAAACGTAGGGAGGGAAGGAGGAGCTTCTCTCCCTCCTGCTCCAACATGTCAGATGGCCAGTTGGCCAGGCACCTGTGAGTAGCTTAGAGGAGCTATCCAAAAGGTGCAGAAAGCTATCTTAAACCTGCAGAGCATATTTAATGCAAGGAAAGAGCTTGCGAAGCGTGTCTTTTCCAGCTGTGCTCTGTGCTGTCATCCAGCCCACAGCAATATCATTTATAGGCAACATACTGACAAGGTGCCCTGAAGAGAATTCCAAAATAAAAAAAAAAAAAACCAAATTCAGTAATACAAGGGGAAATAGTAAGTCTTTGTGAAACCTTTAAAACTGATTTCTTTGAGGACTGCTGATTGACAGCTGACACAAAAGAGTAAAGCTCCATTGGCTTGTAATACCAAAATACTTTAACTGTAATACCAAAATACTTTAACTGTATTTACAGTTTGTCATTTCTAGAGCCAAAACCTTCCAAAATATACTCCCTGAACCTGGAATGCATGCAGCTTATCTCTTGGCCTTTACATTCCCTTCTTCAAAACACACCCCTTCCTGCACTCTCACCAACAGTGACTCATACCAACCTAATGAAAAGAATTAAAACCCCAAAAGTAAAAAAAAAAAAAGAAAAAAAAACAAAAAGGGCAACAACTACTCATCAAACCTTGCATATGCAAGCAATAACCTGGTTTTAGACAAATCTGTTTGTTTTCTCTAGGTCCCCTGTCCATGAGGTACACTGTACTTTTCAGATTGGGACTAAGCATGATGAAGACCGTAGCGCTAATACCCATCTATTACCACTAATGGAACACACTGCAAAGTGATATTTGTTCTCCATGTCTTGTTTGACCTCAAGATTGGCAGATTAACCTTTCCGGAGCAAAAGCTCTTTGCAAAGAGAAGGTAGATACAAGCACTGGCAATAGTCAGCCCAGCCAAAGTGTTAACCCTGACTCAGGAAAACAGCAGCTCAAGAGGATAAATCTCTATGGCGATGTAATTGCTGGTCTCTCTAAGAATGGTAGCTAGCACTTTTCCAGGGCTGTTTTTTGTAAAAAGATTTAAATCAATTAAATAATTTCTTTCCTCTGATAAATATTCACGGTTTGCAAGAGTTGCCACCTTAATAGAGATCTGATTTGGAGGCCTTCAAGGGAACCATTCCTAATTCTCTCATTAAACACCTTTGAGATATCCTGTTCTCTATATTACTTTTATAAACACCTGAAGTAAAAATATTTACATTATGACTTAACCATTCATTCTGATTGTGCAGTAACCTTGGGCAGACAATTCATATTGTGTTTTTTAAAATCCCATTTTGTTCAGCAATTGTTCAACACACAATGGTCTGATGACCCAGCCGCAGCCAAGAAGCACACCAAAAAGCTGAGGAACAGTGCAGGCACCCAAAAACTGATTCTCTGGCCATTGTCATGCCACTGCCAGCTAGCAAGGCCAGTCATCTAGTCCTTCTGAATCAGACCAGCTGCCAAAATCTCCAAAAGGTCAAAAGATCTGCTGGGAATGGCAGGGCCTAAGGGAAGTCTTCATGACTTCAGCCACCATGAAGAGTGGAAGTACAGCACCTGTTGAGTTAAAGCTTTACAACCATGGAAAATTTTTATATGCTGAGATAAGCCTCCAAAGCAGCCAAGGATGAGAACTCACCTCTCGCAACATCAAAGCTGTTGTATCTGGGGTGATTCCTTTGAAATGGTGAACTTTGAAGGGAAAAAGGTGAGGGGCTAATTCAGTCTGTATTACAAGTAGCTCGCTGCTCTTCACTTCTGCAGCTATATGCATCTTCACAGACTTGTAGCACACTCACTAAAGCATATTTCCTACAAGGATATTTAATACTGTTTATCAAGAAAAAGGTCAACAAGGGAAGCAAGATTAGATATTTCAAAAGATATGTTCCCTTCTGTTGCCATAACAAAGAAAGGTACATTAAATCAACACTGCTAAGCTGAATTCAGATTTAAGCAGCCCTCCTTGCAGAAGAATCAAGAAAACAGAAGTAAAAGCTGGTTTTCCTGACTATTTTTGTGGCATGCAGACCCATGGAAGCTGTTGGGAGAAAAACAAAAATGCAACAGGAAGGAAAGACAATACTCAAAAATCCCAAACTAAAAAAGGGAGGACATGTCTGTGGTTGTGGTGGGGTTACCCATATTCTGTTCTCTGCTCTGCCATAAGCTTTCTCAGTGACTTTGGATGTAAACTGGGTCTCCCGCTAGCATGTGTTCTTTGGAAAAACTCCCCATCTCCAGTTCTGTGAACCTGACCTTAAAATTTTTCTTTTATAAGCTATTTCGTTGTTGGGGGTTTTTTTAATCCCAGGAAGAGGTCACAGATAAATTCTTTAAAAAGAGTGAAAAGAGAGAGAAACAAACATGAACTTAAGGTTTTTCAGAAGTACAGGATTTGCAGGCAGATGGTTGCGGGATTTCATCATTAGCTGGCAGAGAAACCTCCCCCCCTGCTCCGTAGCTGTGAAGATACCCGAGTCAAAAGTGCATGGCTAGTAGAACTCCAAAAAGCAGTGATCTGACTTTCTTCAGGTCTGTTCCGTAGCTCTAACCTGAAGCCCAATACAAATTATATCAGGGAACTGCAAGATCACACATAATATTCCTGTTATAATTACTCAAAGCTGCTATTCCTTTAACAGCACTGCTGAATTATATCCTGGTCCCACCTACACACACAGAGTCCTTCTTAATCCCACAAGAAACACAACAGCAAGTTTGCAAAGTAAGCAAAGAGTAGACTACGTGGTGGCCAATTTCTTGTTCGGAGGTTTTTCTGGGAAGGATTCCAACTCATGTGATGCACAAGACCCCTTCTTATCATTAAAAGGAAATATCATTTAGCAATATTTTACATTGCAAGACAAGGAGCAGCTAACTAAATATCAACATTTTGAAATAAAAGAACAGCATTTCCTCTGCATTACCTGAGTTACTCAAAGGTAGCTCCTATCCCTTGTGTTCTCATATAGAGTTCTCAGAAAATGATCTGATACTATTTTAGAAATTAAAATAACAGCTAGTTTTACACCAACATTCAAATGAGATCTGTGTGAGCAAACTACTGCATTTCCTGAACAGCATGAATATTATTCTTATGAATGAATCAACTATTTCCAAATATGGATTGGAAAATATTCAGCTACCAGATATTTGGAAAAGCAAGCACCAAAACAGGCTCAGAAGTCCGATACAGATGTCTAGGACTCAAGAAAGCATTCCATCCAATCAGTCACTGGATTTAGAGTCAGTCATTTCTCTGAGTCACCCATATCATTGCTATTCTTCACTTTTTTGGGTGTGGACTGAAAGCGGTTGCTCCTAGTTCCTGAAAACTCAATGATTTGAAATTCTCACACCCCAAAGCAAAAGAAATAAAGAAAAAAGATCACAGTTTCCATCTGCAGTGAATCCATGTCCTGTGTGCAGCACCTTCTTTTCCAGTTCCCTGTTGTTACTGATGTACACGGCAAATGCCTGCTGCCAACTCATAGTGCCCATCTTCCAAGCTTTCCAAGTTCCTACTTCTGTGCTCTACTCAGCAAGAAATATTTGTTGCTGGGTTTTGCACTGAAGCCTGCCACCATAGACTTTGAGGCTCTGCATCTGTTAGCCATGTTCTCTCATTAAGGTTCCCACAACAAACAAAAGCCTCAAAAGTCTCTTTTCTTCCTGCTCTTTTCATAATGATGCCCTTCATTCTCTGTCCATCATAGCTCATACTTCATCCATCTTATTTCCATTATAAGTTCAAAATCTCAGCATTCCAAAACAGCATCCAAACAAAAGACTCTCCAGATACGAATGCCATCTCAAACTAATTACCAGGGCATTCATCCTTCACAATAATATCGCTATTATATTCTCTTACTATTGAATTCAAAGATTACACTGCTGACATGCTTTCAGAGTTTATGGAGGTGGTGATGGGGAAAGAAAAAACACCATTCTCATAACTGGTCAAGAGAATCTTGTTTCATGTTTTTCAAGTTCCTTAAAATTTAAATCCTGAGCAGGAGGAACAAGGAGCATCTTTCTTGTTACATGTGTAGACTGTACATAAAGAAGCCGACACACCCACAAGGTGTTGCCAGAGTGCAGTCATCATCAGGCAAAATCAAATTCATTGTCAGGAGAATGACATTTCCACTGGAGAAAATTAGAACTGCACCTGCATTTAGCCCTCTTTGAATCAAATTACTCCAAAACAAATGGAGACCACAGAGAACACTTGCCTCTTAAGAAAAGCAGCAGGTCCAACAAACCATCAGCAACCAATGATAAGCATTATTTATCATAATTAGGAGTTTTAAGATTCAGAGGTTTTTTAATTAAGGGGTGAATAGTTTCAGTTCTAGAAAACTAACTAGAAGATTCAATGGAAAAGTCTAATAAATGTTCCGGGAATCTTCACTGAAGTATATTTTAACAGTTTGATTATGCTTGAAAATTTATTATACATGATAAATGTTTAAAGCAGTCAAGTGCAAGCATGAAACCACTTTTGTATCATATTTTAAATAATCTATCCCTTGCTATAAAATATAAGCAAGATTATGCAATAACTCAACAATATAGGTAACACTGTGCTGACAACTAAACCCAACTTGCCCTTTTCTAAATACCTTCAAAGATGTTTAACACATTCCAGGCTGTACAGTCATGCATGTCAACTAGGACTCGGTATACTCAACCCATAAAAAATATATGCAGCCTCCAAAAACCACATGCTTCATGATTCATTCACCCATATCAAACTTTATTTCATTTCTTGCCTCTTCCTACTGTTTCCTGCATCTTAAGCTAAAGCCCTTCACAGCGAGGATTCTCCCTTTATTGTTTTGCACTCCTAATAAAGTCTTTTGGCACTGTATCAACACACCAACGACACGAAAACAAGTAATAAAAAGCGCTGATTATAGGCATGGTTATCAGACCTCTGAGCCCAACATCCATTAACCACGGTCTTCTATGACACTGTCAGTATCTCTTTGTAGGCAGCCAAAATGATATGACAGAGGTGCTGCAAAGACCACGCCATGAATCACTTTGCTGCTTCACACGGCTAATGTGTTTGGGAGCACAGGAGTGTAGCAAAAAGTCCCGCACTGAACCAGCTGACATATGGCTCATGAAGCTAGTCTGTTCGAAAGGCCTCGTGGTTAGCACCTGGTAGTTAAGCATAGATTTATTCTAAGTCTGTGCTCTTGGATGAAAAATCAAGCCTTAAGGAAAGGACCATGGAGAAATTTCTGGACAGCACTTTATACTTCCCTCCTTAGCTGAGGAACATGCCTCAGCTCATAGTGAGGATGGGGGCATTGTTTCAAAAATGTGCTAGCAAAAATACACCTAGTTGTTTACAGACAGTGTTATTCTTATTACATGGAAAAAATTATAAAAGTGCGTGAAGTATTCAAAATCTCCTTCTGAAATTTAATCTTCCATGTGAACTCAGAAGAAACTGTAAATTGGCCACAAAGTATGTCCTATATATTTCAGGTATTCAAACTGCACATACGTTCCAGGCTAGAAGCAAAATTATTAGTTAACCCAGTCCTCCTCCTACCATAGTTTAACAAAAGGTTTTAATATAGTAACTTTATTCAGTGGTATTTAATATTTAAGCTGTTATTAGCATTTATAATTTAATGTGGCCTTTAACACATATTTCCAATACCGGCCAATAAGATTTAGCTCTTCTATGCAAGTTACATTTTTATTTCTGCCAAATTGGAAGTTTTTAAAGGATTTTACTAAAAAATTCCAAAAGATAAAACAACTTTCTATGAGATTCAGAAAGAATACTATTTTTTTTCAAAAAAAAAGTTGCAGAAAGCAACCACCATGGGCTATGATATAAATAGTTTTGAAATTTTTCATATGGTATCATGAATGCTTTTTATATGGTATGATGGGCGTTATAGTTTACTACAACTTCTATATTGAATGTTTACGAGAAACTCTTCAGAAATTAAATCAGAACTTGATCCAATTCTTGATGAGGTAATACAGATTATTTTTGAAGACAAGACAGCTTTCTACACACTTGAAAAGAGTTCAGTGTATTCCCAATGGGCAATCTAAGCAGTTAATAAACTTTAATTTTAGCAAGAAAGATTTGATCTTGGCATTAGGAAAAACTCCAAAGCTTATGCTAGTGAAACACAAGAGTAGATTGTCAAAGGTCATTGGATATTTGGATATTTGTCACAGGAGGCACTGAAGACAAACCTCCAGCAGGATTCATTGTTTTCGTGATCAGCTGGACTCAAAGAGAGGGACCTAATGGCCTCCATCGGCTCCTTTTGCTTTCTGTGAGCCAATTTTCCTGTGAACCTATGACCCCAAGAAGCAGTTTCACAAACGGAATTACTGCAACATATTATCTATGGACTTCTAACCTACAACTCCTAGTGCTTCCCTGCTCAGTTGACTCTCTCTCCTGTACGCCAAGTGGCTTTTCTTCTCCTTGTGTTTCCCCCAACGCTCCATGATGGACTAGCCAAGTGACAGCACATGCTTTGACCAGTCTGGAGCTACCTGTGCCCACTGCTGTTGACCAGATGACTGCTGCTCCTGGGAAAACAGGTAGTGCATGATTATAACCTCCTTTGCAATGGAGAGACTCCTTTGACTCTCTGTAGCTATCCATCTGCTTGTTTTCTTTTTCTGTCATCTTTATCTCTGCTAGCCATCCAATCAGATATGTAGAAAAGGGCTTAAAACAAATAGAAAAGTTATCTGTAGATAAGTGCAGGAACTGAAAAGCAAATATAAAGACAAATATTACATTAACCTCGTTTAAAATGCACTTTGGATTAATCTTCAATGGGAAGAGTTTGTTAAAACCTTTGAATATTTTCAAACTAAAGATTTTTTTAAAAAACCCAACAAAACAACAAAAAACTCACAAAACCCCAAGGAAATTTTATGACATTAAATTTCTTTAGTGAAGTTGCTGTAAAACACAGAGCCTTAAGTCATCACATGAATCACTGACAATTTAATCAGCTTCTGAGAGTTTGTCATCCTCATCAAGAGTTGAATTTAAGACCTTCAAAAAGTTCTTTCACTCCATTTATGAACTGCTGCACCTACTGATTCAGCCACCCACACTACACTTTCAACTACCAGAGATTCAGCTAAGAATCCACAAAGCTAATATTCAACTTAGAGGCTAAATGAGCTCCCACCAATGTAACCTTTTGGTCTCAAGATGGGAGAGCTTTAGGAAATCTTACTCTAAAACGGAGCACCATCAGGTGAGAGCTCCTTTTCCCAAACACAGCAAACTTCACAGACATTTTTGAAAACCTTCATGTGAACAGCAGTGGCAGAACCCATACATTGCAAGAGACAGAGCAGGTATAAAATCCAGTGCTAGATTCATCTCATCTATCCTAGAGCTCTCCTGGGGAAAAAAAAAGTTTAGCCTGTTAACATGCTCAGACCAAGTGCTATTTTTTAAGCTAAAATTAGTTTGCATGAATGCATGTGGCACATAACAGAGACAGCTTCTTAAAACTAAAGCTCTGTAGGCCACAATCTGCTGTTTTGCCAAGTTAAATGAATACTGCCATCAATGGTAACTAACCCTACAGTTCAAAGTTCTTGGGATGAGAGATCATCAAACCTTATTCCATTAAGATCTCAGATCCTCAAAAGCGTGAGCAGTGCACTTTCTGATTCTTCTGCAGAATGAAATAATAGCACCAGCATTGTAGATGCGCTGGTTTTAAGCCCTTTTATTAATTACATAATTTATGATATATCAGATATGCTTTTGCAGAAAAGCCAGTGTAGAGATTTCTTAGCATCTCTGGGTAAAGAAGCTTACTGAAGTACAAACAAATGCAACAATAAATAGCATGTTAGTTATTTCTTCTCGCTTCTTTGGAAGCAATATTTTAAATCAGCTTGAAACAAATGGTGACCCTTTCAGGTGAAGAGCACCACAATTGCGCAACTTTTATGGTTCAGTTTCGGCTACAGTCTGAAAAAAAACTTGAGACCTTTTCTAAGAAAAATCATTGAAAAGACAAGGGCAAAGTGTTCACTACCCCATAATTTGAGTACCTGGTACAATGTCATTCAGCTGCCTGAAATATTGTGGATAACAGTTGATTGACGGTTTTGTAAATGAGAGCAACATATTTGCAACACCTCATTTTGTTTTCTGTTCCTTGACTTTTACTGACATCCAGTGGAGACACACTCAAACCTCTTTCAGGGGCTAATACCAAATCCTTTCTTGTAAAACACTTATAAGTTAAGTTACCAATGGAATGGAAAGGCTGCCTTGAATGTATCAGTTTTCAGAAGGCCCTTCCATGCTATGCTCACCATACACATTCCTTTACAAACTCAATCCTTAAAACGGTTTCATTTCAAACACTACATATTCCCGGTTCTGACAAAACCATTTTCATGGTTTAGTTTCTGTTGCACTGGTACAAATCCATATTCTCCTCCTTCTTCATCTTATCAACCTACAAATAAAGGAAAACAGACCAGAAACAACGCCTGCTTCAAAGACTGTGTCCTCATCACTGTCAAATGAAGCCATCTCTGTGTTCTCATCGTAATTTGAAAGAAGGCCAGCATATTATTTTTGTATGTGTGAACTCTGCTAACCGACTGGAGGATTTGTGAATACCATAATTAAACTCCACATCAGCACATACAAGACACAGATCTTAACAAGGGAGCATGTGGGATCCATTAACCAGAATCATCTTAAGAATAAATGGAAATTAAACAATGTTACCTGAGCTTTTTTCTTCTCAAATAACAGTAGCTTGTAGAATCCATACTTATTACTGACAATTTAAACCCCAGCAATCCAACAAAGTTCAGTGCAGTACATTCAGTCATGCTGAGCTGCTCAGCAGCACAAAACAAACCTAAAGCCCACACTTCCATATCCTATCCACACTACTGACTGCCACTCAATAGTCACTCAAAAAATGCAGAGGTGCTCTGAGATTTATATCACCCAAAACGTCTACAACCCTTTCAAGAGAAAGAAAAGGGAATCATCTCCAGATTGGAGGACATATGTTTGCTACAAACTAAAATACCTGCATTTCAGGGTGCAGCAGGTTCTTCCTGAATATGTGCATGCAAATCCCACTTAGATTACAAGGGAGCTCTGGACAAGGAAGCTAACACAGCCTTACATGAAAAGTCTGTGCTCAACCATTGCATAGGGAAAAGCATGATAGAAACTCATTACCCATGGTGAGTCACCTTTTACCATGGAGGTATATTCTCTGCCTAGGCAATTGTTAATTAACAGTACGAGTGGGAGACAATTCTCTTTCAAAACACCTTTTTTTTTTTTTTAATATTTTGTTTTCCAAATACATAAAATATTGGAAAGGTAGGTTCAGCCCTGAATTTCTCAGGTAAGCATGTTTCACCTGGAAACTGAGGTTTCAAAGCATTCACATAGCTTATGATACTGTACAAACTGTAGAAAATCTGGATCAAGTGGCTAGCAACAGTGGACACGACAGCTCCTGCAATAGTGCCGGCAGAATAGGAAAGACATGAGCTCACACTGCGTGAAATACGGGTCTGGTAAATGAACAGCAACAGGAAAACTGCAATTGTCCTTACAGTGAAGTTACTGTAAGGCAAACTGACAAGAGCTCACTTTTTCTTTCTTAAAAATATTAATTGGAATAACAATAGCAACATCAAAAATAGGCTGAACCAGTTAAATATGATTGATAATCTCCTCAAATTCAGGCAAAATTGATTTATGGACATGTGTCCAATCTCTGAAGTTCAGTTGCCTCTGAAGAAAAAGTAATTCTATTAGATTGTCCTCATCTCAGTTCCAGCAAGGAAAAACAAGTGGGCAGTATAATTATTCTTGTGTGTCTCTGTGAATGCAAGAGCAAGAACATGTTCTCTGGAATACGTAATCACTCCCAGGACAGTGTCCTGGCATGTCTCAGATAATCCATATGACCTTCTGGCCTGTACCTCAAATAGGAACGCCTTCTTCATTTGTTTTCTTTGGCATAGATCTCCCTCTTATTTCACCCTCCAGTTCAAGCTTCCTGCTTTCAGAAACTGTTTCTCTGACAGAGTGCGTTATCTAGCATGGTTGGATGGCAAATTTCTCTATGGGCAGAAAATAATACTTTCTGTAAAGCCTGGGATTTCTAAACAAGGTATCTCCACCCATCCTGTTCTTCAACTCCTTTCTAAAACAGTTTCAGTGGTTGTCAAGTATCAGAAGTATCCTGATTTGTAGAAGTGCTATCTCATACCTATTACTGTCGAAACAACAGCAGAATGTGGCCCTTCCAAGGACTGATCATCTCATTAGTAGTCACTAATCAGTCAGATCATTAGTAGTCTGTGCACACAGTCCTGTCAGCCTCCTTGGGGTGCTACAGCTTGCAGTCCTCAAGGGAAGAACTGATAGGAAGCAGGTCACCAGGACAAAATCATGATGAATTCCAATAATATCCAAGTTTGGCTTTCTGTGCAACTGAGGAATGAGAAGCAAGCAGGCAAATTTTTGCTGCACTGTGAGATCCACATCATCTTTCCACAGACATTTCACCCAGGTGCAGAATTAGGAGACCCAGGTTTAGAATCTGCATCCAGTTTTTGCCGTTCTGCTCCTCCTGCTGCCCCACATCCCCGCCATGGCCATGTCTCTAGCGAGACCCAAGGTGGCCATCACCTAGTTTTGCTTTGGGCTGGGTTGTGGTGTTACTGTTAAATGCTGGTCTACGGTGGAACATAACTTTTAAACCACCTCATAGCTTGAGCAGCTTTAATGGCATTTCAGCTAATAACAGATAATGGTGTGACAGAGAAAGGAAAACCCCAGGAAAGCTATATAAGGCTTTTGCCCAAAGCCTGTAGATTTAAACAGAAGTCTCATTGGAAAGCGACAGATTTGATTTTAAGGACCCCTACCACTGACTATATAACATGTGATGTACCAACTGTGTTAAAATTCCGAACAACTTTTAGGAAGAGAAACACCATCAGAAAGCAGTAGCGTTTCTCTAGTTAAAATGCACAGAAGCAAACAGAAGCAATAACATTCAGGTTCCAACTTCAAGACTCCATTTTCCCACACTGTATGCAAATAATTCAGTCAATTCCACCTTTCTTATGCATTCCTAAGCCTTAACATAGATATACAGACAGGGTAGTCAAGTTTTCTTTATAACAGAGATGTAAACGCTTCTAAAATGCAAGCCAGGATACTATCACAGACAGAGAGAATTACATTGCTCTGGTGTGTTTGTTTGCATACTAATCATGCAATTTGGTCATTATTTGGTTTCAACTGCCAGTGACTAGGGTGGAAAGTGAAGAAGTTTTAAAAACACCCAACAAAACACCAAAAAATACCCCCAAAATAAAACAGGTAAGACTAAGATTGTCTTTCAGAAAGCATAAAATGAAATAGCTATTAAAATATTCCTTTTACACACAAACTGCCTTGATGTGTACCATACTTCTCTGTGTTTCCATTAATCTCAAACGCCAACTGTAAGCAGCATGTTAAATACATTGACAAGATGTCTCATTTCATATAACAAATAGTTCTTTGTCTTTTTTAAGTATGGTCTTTAAGACTTTCAGCAATGTTGTCCATGAGTTATTCTTAAAGATGCCTGCCCTTGCTGGAGAAGTTTCAATGTGGCACAGCCTAAATCCACAATTTTGTTACAAATGATTAATTAATAACACCTCTCTCTCTCCAGGCAGCCCTTCAACACAATGGAGTTGAAAGCAAATTGTTAGTAAGTGCCTCGGTGTATACTCTTTGAAATACAAACTGACATTTGAATTATGTTCTGTGCAATTCAGAGCACAAAAGGACTCAACCTTGCACTGGAGTTTAGATAGTGGAATATCACATGAATGTAATATTTTAATAATAATTGTTCTATGCATGTCAGATTTGGGGTCCCAATTTATGAACCACATCTCAGAACAGAATCTGCCTACCTGCCTGAAAACTTCAGCTTGTCAGCTTGCCTGAGCATCACATTAGGCAGGCCAAATTAATGCAGACCCTTCAGTAAACATACACTCAGATGACCTGGACAACGATGTGCAAGTTAACCTCTGGCAGAAGGAACTCTGAACAACCAGTTCCCATCTGATCAATCCACAGGCTGATCAGGGATTTGGCAATACCTTATGCTCCCACACTGGAATGGTGTGTGTCAGATGTAGCAGTACAGCTTCACATGAATTATGAACATCAAGAGTTAAGACAAGATCCTTTCTTAACAGCTAATCCTTAATTCTTAGTACATGCAAACTGTAGTGGGATGCACAAAGGGGCTAAAGGAACTCACGGTTGTTTCACATCCTTGGCAGGTTAGCTGAGGAGATATTAAACCAGAAAAGGACTACTAAAATATCTGCTCCTGGGATGGCATCCTAGGAGGGCAGGCTAGGGAAGCCATAAGTTCCACTTCTGCACATTCCTGTTCTGACTCCTCCTAAGAATGAGGCCAGAAGAGGAAGAGGTAACAAGTTGTCATATGAGACAGCTAAGCTGCTACTCAGAGCTTATATCCCTAAAGACTCCTATGGTAAACTTCTGCTGAATAGCATTCTTCTGACCTCTCTCACTTAACACTGCCTCAGACTGCACTCAGGAATACCTTGGCATGGGTGGCACAGTGAGGCTATTTTTTTTATACAGACAGCACAGGTCCCATGAAGTAAAACTGCCTCAAGTCTTCTGAAAACTGTGGGCCAAAGCTGCTGCCCCACAAAATTCTGCTTCATGACTATCTATGTAATATCATGGCTCAGATATAACTGAGAACCATTAAAAACTTCTCATCCACGCAAAAATAGCACAAATTATAATAAGCAATATATCTCATGATCAAGCTTTCTTAAAAGAAACTAATTATACACACAAGATTATAAATTCAGTAATACCTTAACACAATAGTGAAGTGTCACACATGACTTATCTATCACTCAGTGTCTGTTTTACTTGGGCTGTACATTATGAACCCCATGTGCCATAAGTGAGTAGCAAAAAAGCACAGTTTTACTCTCTCTTACAATGAACATATAGACAAGTGCAGATTTCCCAGGAGCTTTAAGCAGATTTCTGCTACCACTAACGGAAGTGTGCCAGGAGTGCCTGCCTCGTGTCTGATGCAGGTGCAGCCATCTCTCTTTGACATAGATCAGAGGTCACTCTATCCTTGGCAGATTAATCCTCATCTTAAAATAAATTATACTTCAAGAGAGGTTTTTAAAACTAAATTGGTTTAATTCAGGAGTCAAAAACTTCACACGCTCTAGAGAATATTCTCATGAAGGATGTGTGGACACAAACCAACTGATGCAGGAAATGCCTTCCAAACACCTGGAAGGTATAAAAAATACAGGACTGCAAGTAGTAACCAAGAGCATGATGCAAATATAAAATGTAAAGTCTTTGTGTGCATCTGGAAAGCAAACAAAGAATGAATCTTCTGATGAGTCAATACAGACATCAACGGCAAGAAATAATACACGCAGTGCAAGTCAGCCAAGGGCATGTCCTTTTGTACAAGGGTACAGCTTTTGTAACATACACAAGCAATACCACTAAGATACATTTGGGTCAGATTCATATTTCAGTAAGTATGTGTAAGAAACACTCAGCAGCAAAACCAGAAAAATTGTTTCCCCTTAGTCCTTTCTCTAGAAGTAAAAAGCAAATGCTGCTTTTAATTACTGCAGATTAAAGAAAAGCCTATTAAATTATTTTTCCATAATAAAGCCATTCAAAGCTAGGTCACAACTAGTCTTTGCATAAATACACAGTAGGTAGGAAACAGAAAAAAATACAGGTCCTTCTCCTAACCTACTGCAAGGAACATGTGATTTTAATTCCTGTTTTAATGGACAGAAACAATTGCTCTATCCCAAAGCACACGCAGGCCTAAACACACCCCACCAAGAGTTTTGCATGTATACAAGAGCAGGAGATGTTTCACCAGAACCACTGAGATGTTTCATGATGCTCAGAGCTCAAGCAGGACAGCTCGGGCAGCAGAGAATCAGCCCTGAACCTGAAAGCTGAAGCCAGATTCACGTTGAAAATAAGGTGCAAAACCTAAACAGAGGAGATGATTAATCACTGGGATGAGCTACCAAAAGAAACAGCAGACTCTCCACCCCTTGAGATCCTTGAATCATGTCTGAGCACTTCTCTGGAAGATCTGCTCAGCCAAACAAATGTTCTCACTACAGGACAGTTGAGATGGGTAACATGAAACCGCTTGTATTACAAAACAAATCGTGCAAGGCGGTGATTCTGTGAATCACACGTAAGCATCTCCATAGGCTCAGGATCTTGGACTGCACGTTATTCATGAAAAGAGAAATGCTTTCAGATTTATTTGTAACACACTGTATGTAACATTTTTACAGGTAAAGTAAAAACTTAATTTCCATGGGCATTATGGAAAAACATGGTTAATCTATTTAGTTTTTC
The DNA here is from genome assembly GCA_013397935.1 of Dasyornis broadbenti. Classification (NCBI taxonomy): domain Eukaryota; kingdom Metazoa; phylum Chordata; class Aves; order Passeriformes; family Dasyornithidae; genus Dasyornis; species Dasyornis broadbenti. The sequence continues at coordinate 1,628,942 of VZRN01003031.1, forward strand.
TCTGACTTTTAAGAAGCCTATTGGAAAAAAAAAAAAGTGTTTAGATAACTTGGGGAAAGATTATTTTTCTCAATTCTACAATTTCACTTAAAATTAATGATCTTTATTTACATATAACACTATTTAAAAGTTCATTTTACTACAAAACTCTAAATTACTTCAAATATTAAAAGCTAAACCAGATATTTCCATACCTCTGGTTTTGTAGTGCTTACATGTCATACAATTTTAAGCCTTCTATGCAAAACTTGATGTATCTAAATTCTAAAAGTTTGGCAGATCTGTTTTCCGACATCAGCCTTACAAACTAGGGCTTCACATATCTGTTTTCAGCATAAAAAAATCTACATTCCTTGTCTGCCAAATGACTCCTCTCGAAATCTTTAGATGCTCTCCTACTACAGCAATCTTTTCTTTCTTCTGGAGTTTAGTCAACAGCCATCTCCAGCCACCTCACTTGGCAGGTTGGGGTTTTTTTCATGATGTTACAATCAAGAACGTAATCCTGAATCCTTAATTCACTTGTTGAATAATAATAAAAATTTTTGTGCTTGGATTAAGCCATCTTTGAAGTTTCGTTATTTTTTGTGAGAGAGAGAGATGATGAAAGACAAGGAAGTTTCCAGTACAAGAAATCCTCTTTCTCATTTCCAGTCTTTCCTTGTATTGAAACAAAAAATATGCCACTCACACACATGATGTAATTTGTTTTGAACCATTACAAGGCTCACAACTTGTGAGAAGTTGTCAGCCATCTCTTCACTCAATATCAAAGTGGTCAGGGACTGGTCAGAGAACTCACACATACACATTGTGCTTCAATCTCAATACCCAGTTCAAATACTTTTTATTTCCCAAGGTGAATTGAATTAATTTATTTTCCCTTTCAGAAAAAATGCCCAAATCCCCAGTCATGCAATATCCATGAAAATGTCTCCTACTAGAGCTATTCTTAAAAAATTAAATACACAAGAGAAAATGACCATATTACATCACTCACACATGGGAGTTGGGATCTACACATTTCAGATCTCTGTCAGACTAGGACAGCTTCTGCACAGGTGACTACATACTCCCTCCCCAAAAGAATTCTCCATTAGTTTGGAAAATACAAATTTTCAAACCTTGAGAGCAGAGAATCTAAGTCTGCCATTAGACTTAGGATAGAAAGGAAATTCTTAATTAGTCCTGATCATTTTTCCCAATCTCCTTCCCCTCATCAGTTCCAGTGAAAACTGAGTTCAGCATTTGACTCCAATTTTCAAGTTGTCTCAGGCCAAGAACTCGGAAGTAGTTTAATTTCACAGAAACGAATCTTTAAAGGAAAGAGAAAGAAGTCAGTGCATAAAAAGCAGAAGGAAAACCTCCCTTTGTCAATTTAAGAAACAGAGTTTTTTTCAGCTTTAATACAGAATTGCTGAAAATTTTTATATTTTTAAATACATACACGACTGGAACCCTCAAGGTTCTCATTTACATCTTGCTATCATCCATCTTCCTCCTTTTTTTCTCCAGATGTAGCGTGGACATTGTATTCCAACTCCCATTTCAGTAACACTTAAACTCACACTTACTTTGGGGCCTGGGTTTTCAAACCCATTTGTCCAAATGGAGGGATTAAATTCTTTGAACTGTGGCTTAACTGTACTGAAGCAGAAGTAGAAGTAAACCTTCCTAACAAGCTTTTCACATAAATAGTCAGCTTTACAGTTTCAGTCTGAAGACTGAAGGATACGTAGGTAAAAAGCAACAGGGAAGGAAAAAGCAAAAACCTTTACGCTGAAGTTTATACTCTTATTTTAGACTTTTGGCAAAGTCAACGTTCAGGAAGAGCATAAAACAGACCTCATGAAAGGTGTACAAACTGTACTGGAACATGACAGCAAAGTCATTTGTCTCCATCAATATTTTTCTTTCGCACATATAAATCATGCTAGTTCCTTCAGAACACTACAAACTCCAAGTAATTGCATACACCACCAATCCACATATGTTTCAAAAACCAAAGGAAAAATGCATTGTTGAGAAGAAAAGCAAGAGAATAACAAGTCTTGAATTTATCACAACAAATTCTGGAGAATGGAATATATCCCTACATAGTATACCTCAAAACATGGACAAGTTAGGTAAACATCTGTCTTTGAAGAGGCTGAAGAATTTAAAACAGACTAGTAATGATCCACAACAGTTGTGCAGCATATTACAAATATTTCTTTTAAATAGTTCAAGATTTTGTAACGGAACAGCCACAAAAAACACTATGTTCTTTTGTTTAAAGATTTGTTTCTAAATTGTTTCAAAAGGTTGAAAGAACTTAATGGTGCACCATTGTGAACTGAAATCAGTATGATAAACACTTACAAATTTTCAATAGTAGGAAAGAAAATACAAATATACTTGTTTGCTTTCTTCAAAACCCAAAAGAAATCCAAAATTTTAAAATTTTATTTAAAAGTTTTCAAAAAGGATTGCTGCCATGAAAAGTGCTCAATATTGTTGCCTTGTAGATTCAGTTTCCTTCTCTATTACCTAACTTCAAAACATACTATCTAGAAACAATTTTTTATTTTGTTCTTATTTTGTTTCATTTTGTTTATGCTATGCATAAATATGTCTAGCATCCTTGATTTTGAGGAAAGCAGTCTAATTTGAAACAGAAGATTTAACTTTCACTGCCAGCCAGGGAGAAAAGTTAAAAGCCAAATAGATGAAAAAGAGATAAATAGCTAGAAGTACTGCAATTGAAAAGTAATTTTCCCCTGCAGGGGACAATAATCTATAAGTCTGTCTTAAATTTCTTAATAGAAGTAAGTTTTAAATAACTTGCTTTAATATCCTTCTCTCAACATATTGGCACACAGTGCTGCATTTTTATCATAGCTGTTATAACAACTTTATATTTATCATCAAGTCCCAGCTCTCCGAGTCAGGTGAGTCAGGTAATTGAATAAGATTAAACAGTTCCTTTAGAAAATAGTAATTTCTAGTTCCAGTAGTGGCAGAGAAAAAGAAAAAAAAAAAAATCCAGAAGTCTGGTTCTGTTACATCCTAACGACTCAAACCTCCAAAATATGTTATCACACATATGATGTTACTCGGGTCATTTTGAAAGTCCCTCCACTTAGTTACGAGCTCCGGGACAATGGCAAACAGGCACATGGCCTTCAGCCTAACTCCCAAATGGATCAAAAACCAGGAAATTATTGTCAGCACACAAATGAAATTTCTGTACAGGAGGGAAATACTTATCACTAAAAGACATAAATAAATCCTATCATTTCGCTAGATATTTATATAAATGTGCAGAAAAAAATTAGAAAATAAAGATCTTTGTGACTTATAACAAATCAAGCAGTTATAATTACTACAATTACTTCTTCTGACAGGAGTAATGCTCCTGAGAAATTACTGTATCAGAATGGTTTGAAAATTAAGTGTATTCATCTTGCCTATTTCCCTGAACTCCTGGAAGAACTACTTTAGATATGGGCTTCCCACCCACATACCAGATGTTTCTTCCTTTAGTTAGGGATTTGAAATCCAACAAGATTGGTATTTGACTCAAATGTGGTCACTGCATATTTTTAAAGTTACTTCATTGAACAATAACTGCATTAGGCAAAAAGAAAGTGATAGTAAAACACGTTTCAGTTCCTAAGTGTTAAATAAAGTTGGTTTCAGTGTGCATTACAGAGGTACTTATGTATTGTTGAAAATTTACCACAGAAACTGAGTCATAAACCTCATTTACACAAGGGCAATCAAAGACAGTCCTTGATAGAAATTCTAGGGGAAGTTCCAGGGGGTCCCAGGCAAATCACTTGAGAAGTCAGCAAGAATGTAATATCCAGACATAATTTACATGAAATCTTGGCTCTAACACGGATTCTGAACGTGAGAACGGCTCTAATTGATGGCCACATGGTACACATTACCATAGAACTTCCTGGATCTCAAAGACCTGAACTGTCACAGCAAAAGAAGCACATTAAATTTTAAAAAAGCTAACTTGCAAAAGGCTGCTCACTGAAAGTAGTAATTCCTCCATTATAAAAGAGCTATATATATTTATTATCACAGAGGGTCTTAACAGCTGTGGTGAAAGTTAAAATTACGCAACAAAAGGGAAAGCTTTGCAGAGCACAGCTAAGTTGATTATTATAATTCATATCTGGAAGTGAAAACACACATCCTTAAAGCCTTTCCATCTGGCATAAGAGGTGACAGCCTGTTCAGAAATACAGATAACACTGAGCATATCATCTTTATGCTCTCACTGAATATTTAATCCCACCAGAGTGGTGACATTCAAAGACCTTCAGGGAACCTGGCCAAACAAATCATCGTTTGATCCAAACCCATGTCTGTCACCTACATATTGCTGAAATACTTAACTATTGGCCAATAAGGAAAAGACAAAAGATTGACCAGAAAAAGGCCTGAACACAATTCACTCTCAGAAGGCAAATAAATGAGCAACAATTCTTGCTGCTTCCCAGATACATGGGAGTCAGATTTATCTCCGCAAGATTTTAATTTCCTTTCCTATAAATACCTCAAAACAATGACACATTAATGTCTACGTGCACAACAGTGAATTAGTAACAACTGGACACATTCACAGTCATAAAGTTAAGTAACGCTATGAAGAGTCCATCAGTTTCTCACCAGTATCAATCCAACTAAAAGAAAACTCCACAATTACTACCATAATCAATAGGAAATATTACAGGTCTAATATAGATAGTTTCGTTGTCATCATCAGATAGGCTGATGACCATACTTATAGTCTTAATTTTTGCCATTACAAGCTAATGCCCAAACCTGCTTAAAATGGATAAGGCAGATAATCTACATGATTTCATAGACCAATGAGAAGTTTAAACATAATGCAGATCTGAACTGAAATACAGTACTTTTTAATAGAAATGAAAAGAACATAAAAGACAGAATACCACATCTGAGATGGAAAGAAACCTCAGTGTGCATGCTGCAATTTGCAAAGTAGGGAAGAGGGAATCTGCATTACAGAACACTAAAACACCTGACATAAGAAATTGCAAATCCAGAAGAATAAATTTTTAATACCATAAATTTTTTCTATAGCAATTCCCTCTAGAATTGCCTCTATAGAAAGAAATGATACTTCATGTATCACTGGGGAACAACAAGCATAGCATCTACATTTAAAAAAGAAAAACATGTGAGCAAGGTCGTCTCAAATTAAATTTAAAGCCTAATATACTATTAGCACATTCCCAGTAGTATAAAAATCTTTAAAACCAACAAAACATACAATTAAAGGCATAGACAAAAGGGAAATTAATACATTATCATGTATCAAAGGCAGGTAATGTTGGATTAGCCTATTTCTCTCAGAGGATAGCTAATTTTCTGAGAAATAAAATGGAGTAGATCAGATTTTAACAAAGCATTTGGTAGCACGCCATGAGAGGAAGTTGGTAAAATGGAGATTGATACTGTAATATTACACGGGGGAAGATAGCTATAGCAGATACCATGAAAACCTTACTCCAAGCTGCAGAAGGTCTAACAGAGTTTCTGCAGACTTCACCTCGACAGCAACATTTTTTTGTAATACCTTTGGCATGAAAATATGCACAAGAGGATGAAATTTGCTTAAAAGACCAATACTGATGTGACTGAGGTATCATTCAGGAAAAAACTGGAGTGTTCAGAGACAGTATGAAATGCAGTAACATGAAACCAAAGTAACAAACTTCAGAACCAAAAAGTAGAAATTTATTGTTTGGAACTGACAGAAGAGAAGGCGGGGAGAGGTTTAATCCCAGGATCGATTCAGAGATAACGGTGAGCCACCACGGACCAAGCAGCCTGAAAGAGGCAAATGGGACGTAACAGAGTGCTGAATGAGACATTTGACATACATATTTATCATCTGCAATGTTGTGTGTAATTCTGGTTACTTGTATATAAGAAGGAAAGAGTCAAACAGGAGAATGATGGTACAAAAAGCAGAAGAATTGGAAAGCTTACATCCCAAGAGGAGAGTAAAGAGAGTCCAGCTTATTTATCTCTGCAGAAAAGAAACAAATGGAATATAATTACAGAATCACAGTATACGTTGAGTTGGAAGGGACCCACAAGTTCCATTCCATTCCAGTTCCTGGCCCTGCATAAGACCATCCCCAGGAGTCACACCATGTGCCCAAGGGTATTGCCCAAACACTTCTTGAGCTCTGTCAGGCTGGTGCTGTGACCACTTCCCTGGGGAGCCTGTTCCAGTGCCCAGCCACCCTCTGGGTGAAGAAACCTTTCCTAATATCCAACCTAAACCTCCCCTGACACAACTTCAGGCCATTCCCTCAGGTCCTGTCTCTGGTCACCACAGAGAAGAGATCAGTGCCTGCCCTCCACTTCCCCTCTTGAGGAAGTTGTCGACTGCAATGAGGTCTCCCCTCAGTCTCCTCCAGGCTGAACAGACCAAGTGACCTCAGCCGCTCCTCATGTGGCTTCTCCTCAAAGTCCTTCATCATCCTTGAGGCCATCTTTTGGACACTCTCTAATAGTTTAATGTCTTTCTTATATTGTGGCACCTACAACTGCTCCCAGCATTCGAGGTGAGGCTGCCCCAGCACAGAGCAGAGCAGGACAATTCCCTCCCTTGCCCGGCTGGTTATGCTGTGTCTGATGCCCCCTAGGACAGGGTTTTCCCTCCTGGCTGCCAGGGCACTCCTGGCTCATGTTCAACTTGCCATCGACCAGGACCCCCAGGTCCCTTTCCTCAGCACTGCTTTTTAGCATTTTTCATTACCCAGCCTGTGTGTACATCCAGAATTGCCCCATCCCAGGTGCAGAATCCGGCACTTTCCCTTGTTGAACTTCATACTGTTGTTGAATGCCCATCGCTCTAACTTGTCGAGGTCTCTCTGCAGGTTTTGCCTGCCTTTGAGGGAGTCAACAGCTCCTTCCAGATATGTATCATCTGCAAACTTGCTTAGTATCTTTTCCAGTCCTGTATCGAAGTCATTTACGAAGATGTTGAAGAGCATAGGCCCAAGAGCCCTGCAGAACCCTACTAGTGACCTTGAACATACATTTTTAGACAAGTTGGAGGGAGAGGAACAGTCTTCAAGTTAAAGAGCACATGAGAAGCAACTCCAAGATGATTCTGCTTAGTTCCTAGCTGAAAAATAATGCCCCTGATCTATCATGTTTAACATAAACTAAACTTATTTTGGAAATCACAAGAGAGTAGAGGCCTATTTCAGGCCAGTGAATTTGTGCAGGTTTTGTCTGGGAATTAACTTTCTTCGCAGTGGCTGGTATGGGGCTGTATTTTGGATTTGTGCTGAACGCAGGATTGGTAATATCGAGATGTTTTTATAATTGCTGAGCAGATCTTAAACAGAGCCAAGGCCTTTTCTGCTTTTCATACAGCAATGCTGGTGAGGAAGCTGGGAGTGCACAGGAGGCTGGGAGGAAGCACAGCCGGGACAGGTGACCCAAACTGACCAGAGGGATATTCCAGGCCATGTGACATCATGCTCAGTATACACAGTAGGGAGAAGGTGGAAGAAGGGAACCTTTGGAGTGATGCCTTTTGTCTTCCCAAGTAGCCAGTGCACGTGACAAAGCCCTGGAGACAGCTGAACACCTGCCTGGCCATGGGAAACAGTGAATTAATTCCTTGTTTTGTTTTGCGTGTGTGCAGCTTTTGCTTTCCCTATTAAACTGTCTTTATCTCTACCTATGAGTTTTCCAGCTTTTACCCTTCTGATTCTCTCCCCAGTCCTGCTGGTGGGGGAGTGAGTGACTGGCTATGTGGGGCTTGGCTGCTGGCTGGGTTTCAACCACAACAGAGGTGAACTCTAGCAAACCTTTGGGTATGTCATCAGCTGGTTTTGACTGTTATAACCACCTTCAGAGCAGACCCTTATGTTGCTGCAGTTCAGCCCTCATGTTTGTGCAGAACCTGCTGAATGAAGAAGGTGCCTCAGTGGGGACTGCTGAACAAATGACTGTTGTGAGGTTAGAAAAAATGCACCTAAATAATTTAAATTTACCTCAGAAGAACAGAGTATTCAAAGATCCCATGAGGAACACTGCTCCAAGTCCTGCAGAAGCTCTGCTTTCACAGCACTCTGAACTGCAGATAACAGAAAGTGAAAGAATTTTAAAAATGTTTTATGCAGCAGAGATGAGCTCAGAATTAGGGACTGGTTGAGGATTGCAATTTACCATCTAATAAAGTTCTTGAAGGGCATTCAACTAGAAATTTGAATAAAACAAACTGTGTAATCTGAGAATTAAGAATCAAATAAACTAGCAAAGCTTATTAGTGATAACGCTGATAAGTTGTTAAAGTTCAGCTAAACTTTAAAGACATGATGAAGGTGGATCAGGGGGAGTGCGTACCATTATGCAAAATTAAGCACAAAATTTCAAAGCCAGTAAGTCTGAGTGACAAGTTGGTTAAGTTAATTGCAAGCAAAAATGGAGCTCTAAAAATTACAGGGAGCATAAAACTACAGCATTGTTACTTCTAAAAAGAAAAATCAAAGGAATGTAATGATGGTACTTGAAGCGCACGAAGGAATAATGAAGCACAAATAGCTAGGAATTTTAAGACTAACAATAAGGGTTTTTAAAATATATTGCAAACCTGAAAAATGGTAGAGAACATTTAGTTCCATAAATAAGGTGACAGAGTAAGGAAATATTTGCTATTGGGAAAAAGAATTACAGAATAATTCATTCCTTTTTTGTATTTGAATTTCCCGAGCAGAATATTCTCAAATGTAATACCTTAGAGAGCATACTGTGGTCATAAGAAATTCAAAAGGAAGGAAGAACCTAATACTGTTGTTAAAGCTAATAAATATCTGAGATCTCGCTTGAACTAAAATGTGGAATCTTAAGCTTGCCTTGCATTTTTTACTGCTTTAAGAAGGTGAAACTTCTTTTAGAAGAAAAGCTTCAGCATGGCTTGCAACAGAAACCTGAATCTAGGCAGAAGCTCCTGTTAAGTCCACAGTTGCTTGCTGCCACAATGAACACTCATTCAGAAAGGAATATATTAGGAGAAGTAGTAAAAAACTATTTGTTGACCACAGCATTAAGCTCAGTGAACCTTGTGAAAGTCCTTAGTAAAATCTCTAGACATTCTCACTTCATACGCATGTTTCTCTGCATTGTTCCCAGTCACCAACATAGGAATAAAATGTAAGTACTGTGTCCTTCTCCAGACTATGATTATTTCAGTTTTCCTTATCAGTTAGGACAAAAAAAAACAACAAAACCCCCCCAAAAAAAAACAAAACCAAAAAAACCTAAAGTAAAACAAAACTCTGCTTCTTCCTGCTGTTTAACTTCTCTCAGTGCAGCACAGAGGCTGGGGCAGCTGGTGGGCTCCTGTGCGAGCAGGACAGTGTGCCCCAGGGATGGGGGATTCCCTATGAAGCAGGGGTGGCAAAAGAGCAGGTGTGCTCAGTAACATGAAGGCTACTGTCAAGCACACAGACAGACACACTGGCAGAACCGAAGCTGCAAGAAGTATTCTCTCCTAAATTTTTTAATATTAACTATGCCTTTTACAATCAAAGACCTTGATGGTTTGGGGTTTTTTTGGCTTTTCTTCCCTTTGCTTCTGTTTGACAATAGGAGATGCTTAGGTGGAACGAATACAGTGGATCTTCCAGAGAAATACCTGTAAGACAGCAGAATGAAAACCATTGTCATCACAGGGCTGAGCTGGACAAGAGAGACACTACTTAGTCTAGGGGAAAACTCATTCAAAAATTGGCAAAGGCACAAGTATTGACCGAGGTCACAGATTTATGACTTCTTGCTAATGAGCAAGAACACGAGGAGGTAGAATATGGTGAGCGACTCTCAGTCAAGAAAAATCAAATGGAAGCAATGCATTTAAAGTAGCAAATGGTTATATGAGTTGCAACAAGCTCTAGTCCATTCTTTTGTACTTGCTAATTTAGCTTTTGGAGAGCTTTGGATTAAGTTTCCCTTGATAATTTTTTCTCTCTTTTGCCTGAGGGTGGATACAGCAATTTGTTTTGGTTTGTTTTCTTCCTAGCATAAATAGCTAATAAAATAAACTAATATACTCTGAAAAAAACAGAGTGAAAAAAACCAAACAGCTTCAAACTCTAAAAAGTAAGGGTGGGTGTGGGGTAAATATTACTTGTGTTGTTCCTCAGATGGATGGACCTTGGCTTGTTTCTTTTTCTACACAACACTGGGGCTTGTGGTATCAAAGAATGGCTGCTGTCTGAGCTATTAGCAGCCAAAACAAACACAAGGATAGCAAACAATGGAGGAAATGGAGACACTGAGCCATTGCGTTAGTAATAAACATTACTACTTTAATGCCGCAATTCAAGTTGATCAAGGTTAGTATTCAGGGTGTGAGTGATTCTCCACACGACAAAGTATAGACAAAGTGCAGGACAGTTATGAAATCTACGTGCACATAGTCTTTACCACTTCCTGCTACTTCTGGCCACAGTATCCTTGTAATTTATCTGGGAATATGCATCAAACCCCATGACAAAATTAGTCTAATGACCAAAACACTTGGTCATTTTCTACTTGTTAGCTCAGCTAGTATGTTAATGCGCTGCAGAGCAAACAAAATATACTACGCTGGTTGCCTTCTCCTCCTCCAGCTTTTACTTCAGCTATCTACCCTAACACAGAATGGATAAACAGTTTTCTTGCCAAATAGTAGTGGATTAGCCACAGCAATGGTGACGACAGCACAGAGTGCGGAAGGATAAGAGTTACAATAGATATTCCCAAAGCAGTAACGTGAGCTGGGATAAGACAGGAACGAAATGTCATCACTTACACACTATGGAAATGATGACTAGTATTTGGATTGAGCAGAAGGGCGAATTCGAGTCACACCAACTCCCAACAAAGTTCCTCTGACCAAGATCATATATGCTGACATTTAATCCCATAATCCACTTCTCCATCTTGAATACAGGTTATGTTACTAAAATTTATTCTACGCAGTAAAACAAAATATAAATACTCTAATAGTCATACTATAATGCCTGTGATTGGAAATACTTTGCTTTTGATATTCTTTCAACCCTGGCCCAATCCTGAGAACTACTAAACACGTATTTCGTATCTACCTGAAAGCCCTGCCAATAGCCTCTCAGGACAGGAGAACGAATTGAATGTACAGTTGAGAATATAAAATAATAAATAATAATAAATAAAGCTACCAAGATTTCAGGGTGCCTGGAATAGCTGAAGTGAAATCCACAACTTGCTATGCATAAAAAGGAAAAGCATTATGGCACTATATCCATGCTCTTTACGATTTTTAAATTAATGCAATATTTAGAAAATAAAACAATATTTTACAACCTGTTTCAGATCTGCTACTTCTGTATATGCACATCAATGTAGTAAAATTGTTTTCCACTTTTTGAGCTGGAGCCTGTTCATTCATTCCATTCTATGCAGAGTAAGAACAACTGAAGCACAAATGCTCATAAGATCTTAAGATCTTAAACCTTCAAGCCAGTTTCCAGTTCCACCACAAATTTTCTATGCATTTAGAGTGTGAGTCCAGTTTTCTATCAGGAGGCATGAAAAATGAGCACATTATATGGAAAACTATACTCCAGACTGCAAGAGGCTGTAGCATTGCTGGGATGGCAGTGGAAGAAGTCCTGAGAACTTTGTCCAAGGTGTCAGAGAGATCTGGAAGACACGAGACCAGAAGTCTACAAACACAAATCTTATACCTTATTACAGAAGACAACTGTTTCTTTCCCTGAAATGTCCATTGATATAATCCCAATTATTTGCCCAAAAATACTTTGGCGACTTGTGTCATAACATATTATACTATTCCTGAATTAATTGGCACATGGAATGCTCTGGTTCACAAAACTTATTGTGAGTCTGGAAAGTTTTATTGGGGAAAATTTCTTAAAATGTTTTTGGGGCCTATTATTTACTTCCATTTTTCTGTATCATTTTCTACCTGTCTCATTACTGGATATCCTTCAGCTCTTTTCAGCATACCACTTATCCTCTCAGTCATTTTTGGTGCTTGTCCCTCCTCTCTAGGACTCCAGCAAGTCTGAAGCTCTCACTGGTTCACTGCCTGGGTTAAATTTCATTATGGCTGCCACATTATCTGCAACAACCATCATTAAAAAGGCTGCTGCATTAGCCCTATAAAGGGAGCAACATTTTAACAGCTTTGTGCAACAAATGCACTCGGGAAGGGTTTCCGCTGCCTCTTGCCAAGTTGCCATTGCTTCACTTTCCCCACTGGTTTTCCTGCTTTGTAACTCAGGTTCTGAATTTGTCTCAAGTTCCCTATGTTTTGCTCTCATTAGGAAGACATTTGGGCAGCAGTCTTCTCCCCTAATGATGGAGAATTTGTTCCAGGTCATTGCTGAGCTGTAGACATTGTCCTTGAACATGTAACCTGCAATGAAATGACTGACTGCCCCGTAAGATACCAAATCTTTCATATCAGATCCCCCATCGCAACCCCAATGGCTGCCCACTTAACCTGGATGGATTTAGAATAACAGGGGAAAGAGAAAAGTGTAAAGGAAAAATTTGAACTGTTCCTCATCTCCCAATATATGTTCAGTAACGTATCTTGGGCAAGCTTCCACTCACCAGAAGTGTTCCAGCCGGGAAAGCTACAGAACAGCTGTGCTCCACACCCAGCTGTTGATGTTTTCTTATAGATACCAGCTATGTAAATATGCCTTAAGTTCTTAGATACTAATCCAGTGGTTACTACTAAAGAAGAAAATTATAGAAGCAATCAATCTACCAGAGTTAAGGTTATAATTCAGAGGTGTCACAGTTTAATTCACAGAAGAGGGAACTATTTTAAAATAAACACCTGTTTCTAGCTCTCCCCATCTAAACCCATGCTGCTGTCCTCTTCTAAGGCCAAATAAAATTGCTGCAATCTTTTTTAAAAGTGAATTTTTACTCACATAGTATTTAGTATGGATTAATAAGGGTGTAGTTTGAAAAGTAAAATCTTTCATGTCTAGAATGCATCCTTCCTAAGAATTTTTGTTTGCACCATTAACAGCCCTTTTTGATCAGAAAACCTACAGAAAATCACCACAAGACAGAATGAGAAACTGCAAACACTGGGCTGTTTCAAATAGTGTGAGGAGACATAAAAAAGTACTGTGGGGGACATCTCTTGGCTGGAGATCTCTTTGGAAGAGGAAAGGACAAGAAGCATTCCAAAAAGAGAAACACTATTGCTGAATAAACACAAGTGACTGGTTTAGGAAGGGCAGTTCTTAATAGAAGCTGTATGCTGTACATCCAAGAGGAAAATATACCCTAGAGAGCAATTCAGAGCAAGAGATTAAACTGGAGGACTGAAGCCTCAGGATGGTGCCTAAGGTGAGATGCAAGGAGCCCAGAATATTCTCCCTTTTGTAGTTTAATGTCGATCAACATCAACCTTCATCATTCAGGAACCTCTCTGCAGTTCCTCTCAACCCTGACCTGAATTTTTAGGACTTGTACCAGGGAGCTGCATATGCAACCTATTGACCAGTGTAGCTAAATGTTTCTTCTCAGCACTTCTCTTACCATGGATGAAACTTTTGCTCTAACTTGTCTCTTCTTGGAGAAGACACGTAATATGAACACTCCAAGACTTCATGCCAGCAGCAAAGCAACCTCCTTTGTAAATCTGCTTACCTCCACCAACTGACTACTGAAAAGAGCCCAATCAAGAAAGAGTTATTTCACAATTAGCTGTGCCCAATTTTGCTTTTTAATAATCATTACCTTTCAGAGATCTAAGCTTTGACAGTTCCATGGGCCCCCCAAAAGAAAGGAGGATCAAACATGCTGCAGCTGTTTCTCTGCAGCATTTCTCTCCCTCTAAAAGTGTTCTGAAGTTAATTTTGATGAGGTTTGAAAAGAGTAGGCTTGTGCTCCACGCTGAAAACGTTCTCGATTTGACAGCTCTGTCTGTGTGCGGGAGGGAGAAAGATCAGTGATATCTTTAAGTTATGCAATAAAAAGTTGGCTGTCTTCTTTGAATGCAGATTTCTATTGAAGTTTTAAATAGTCCTATTCACTAAGGAAAGGACTGAAAAGGTGGTTAACATAAGTAAGCTGAAGCAACCTGCTGCTATTCCTGTGAATAAAGCTGACCTTCTGGAGCAGTGGCAGAGGCTGTCGACCTTGTTTTTCTCCCTAGCACCAGCCACTGTGTATCCTTACAGGAGGATCGCATTTCCAGGCAAACAGCCAACTTTCACATATGGCAGTACAGAGTAGTACACAGCTCCAGCATTCACTAAAACAAACTTGCTTGCTTTCGTAAAGACTTAGAGGACTTGAGTTTATGCTGAGCTTTGCACTGACAAAAACTTTCACAAGGGATGGACAAAAGATTCCTGGGACCTACAAAAAAAAAAAGCATCAATGATTTTGCAACATATTCCAGAAGTCACAGGCCATGAAACATGTGATGCTGTAATGGTAGAAGCTTTGCTGTGGAAAGACATGTCTTTACTTTCTTTCATGTAGTATTATGCCTTTATTTCAAAGTTGTAAGGAGAAGCAAAGGTATGCTTCTAACATGTTAAAGAAAACCAGCCAAGAAGCCTAAAAAGATCACAAGTGTAAATTAGTTCTCTTTAACCTTTTCCCATCATCCAGTAAATTTTCTCCCATTTACAGTAAGGCAGCACTCCTTCAAGCAGTTTTCCTTCTCCCTCACAAAGGTTTAGAATATAGAGCTAGTACTCCAGAAAGCAATGCGATTCTTACTGCATGGATTTTGTCAACCCCATCAATGCCATATCAACACATGAAACCTTCACGTGAAAGAGCTTTAGCCACTCTGTGCTTCGGTGAAGCAGGTACGTCCATCACATTTCACAGATAGTGCTTCAAGATACCCAAAATTATGTGATTTACCAAAATCACAGATGAAGTTTGTCACTGAGGTGCTGCACCTGACCTTCAAGTCCAAGCCTTCTCACTTTTTCTAGCAATATACAAAGACCTCATCTTTCTTTCTGTTCTTCTCCACAGTTCACTGAGATGAATGGTCTCTTTTTCTTCCCTGCTAGAAAAGAAGTCTAAACAGATAGTAATGACAACTTCTACTCCAGCAGGAACACTGCACATCCAGGGAGGAGTCTGGCCATTTTTCACATCACATTTGTTTACCCCTTTCTAAGACCACAGAAAGGGAAGTCAAGGGACGGCTGTAGAAGCTGTTCAGGTTCTTACAGCAGTTTTCGTTTTCCAGGCTTCCTTAGAAGCAGTAAAGAGGTCACTGCAGGACCACTGCAAGCAAATAAGTGAGTTAGACTAATTGTCTGGGGCCTGTGCTTCCCACAGACAGGACACCAAAGGAGCTGGCCAGAGCCTGTACCAGATAGTAAGTCCAGCCCAGAAGTTGAGGAGAACAACACTCACAGCCTCAGCCCAAATATTCTGCCTTGGTAAACCCATGACAATACACAAGTAGGTCCAAGCATCTCTCACTGTGGTGATCACCTTGGACCTTTTCCAAAGCAGTCAACACTATGAACATAATAGGGATAATAATTGATAGACTTGTGGGAGGAGAACATTGTACGCCCATCATATTTTCTGCAGGTCTGGGAGGAAAAGAAAAGAGACATTTGCAGGAAAATCAAATATTCTCTTTTATAACAAAGAGCAATATATTTTTAGCCTTAAAAAAAACTGTATTACTTCTACATGTCAAGCTTTCATATTTTTTTCTATAATAGATACATATTTCAAATGATGTAATTTTATTTCAAAAACAATTACATTGTGCACTCACTTCTTTTTTCTTACCTTCCTTTTCTTTTGGACCTTTATCCTGTAGTTAAATAATATGCTGCATTAACCCCATTATAATAAGAGTTGAAATGTACACATTTATTTGTATTTATTTGTTAAAATACTACTTCTGTGCCCTAAATTTACAGCCTTTCTTCTTGATTGTTAATCAACACCTTAGATACTTTCTGTCTTCAGTGTTATTATTACCCAAATTTCCAAAGTCTGTCAAATGATGGAGATGCACTGAGGAACCTCCAGATGCATCAGAGATCCACTACTAGAAAGATCTGCAATTATTTAAAAGTTAGAAATTTACAGCACATTATTTTGTCAGTAAAACAGGCAGTATTTTCTATGTGGAAATAATGATGCACAGAACTCTGAGCAACACAACGTAATTTCCAGCTTGTGCCTTATTGAGCATGGGTTGGATCAGCAGTCCTTCAGGGGTCCTTTACTATCACAATTTCATCTGAATACGCAAATAATTACTGCATACTTTTCCAGTTCTCTAAGTTCTGGTTTTGGTTTTTGTTTTTTTTTTTTGCTACTTTGAAAAATATTTGGGGAGGGAGAATGTTTCCTCTAATTTGTCCAGCCTCTAATGGTCTTCTAACAACCACCTGTCTTTATGTCAGAAAACATTCAAACAATTTCTTTCTAGAAAGAAAGAATTACAATTCTTGAAAGCATCTGAGATACTTTTCATTCATTTATACCTCTCCAAGGAGCTTTTGAAATACAGTGCAGCAGAAGTAAAGTTGTTTACAGTATGCCTACAGTATGCCAGAAGGCAAGCTTGCCTTGCCTTCATGGGACTGCTCTGCCAGCAAGTAACTTCAGTATATATAAACAAATATAAATATAAATATAAATATTCATAATATAAATCCATTGCTATAGTTTGATGTCTTCTAAGTTTTTCTGACATCCAGAGAGATAAAATTTCAAAGGCTGAGACTAATTATCTCATCGCCTACAAGGCTTTGCAAAAGATTTCAGAGTATCTAAATGAGCAATAAAGAACAGAGGCAACACATACAGGCTGGATGCAAAAAAAAAAACGCACTGTAAAAAAAATGTATAGTTAATGATTATTAACTGTATGTTAAGTAATCTAATGCTTTCACTGAATGTTAGCAGTAATGATCAAACTGCCTTCAGAAAGGATAAGTCTCTTCTTATGGTTTACATATAGTTAAAATTGACAATACCTAAGCTGTCAGTGTTAGCAGAAGAAGATACCAAAAACATCTGGAAACAGACAAAGTTGGAATAATTAACTTGGACTGAAGACGATTAGAAGCTGAAGAAGGGAAGATTTTTATTCCATAGATCTATGAGTCTACATAAAAATCTAATTAAAACATCAGGTTTCTGTTCAGAAAGTATTTGCAGATGAAACATCAAATTTTAAATTATATATTGAAGTACATTTTCTTTTCCTGTACCAGTCTGTTCCAACACAAAAACCTAACTGAAAGGAAACCAAAACCTGCTTTTCTGAAACTCCATGCATTCATCTGCAACATGAGAGATAAATGATATTTACTAACATCTGTCAGTCCAATCCATTTGATCTCATTTAGGCAAGCACCTTTTGTAGCTTTTATTGTTCAATGGTCCAGAAAGTGACTGTGTAAAAATAGTGTGTAAAATTACATCTTCTTCTTGCTTATGTTCATACTCAAAATTAATCTGTTTTACTGTCAGAAAGCAAGTTTCTTCTAACCTGTGATTCTACTAGAAGGCATATAAAAACATTTTTATCCTGCTATATGCATTGAGAATAGCACCAACTAATTACACAATTATCTAACACACAAAAAGGACACAATTACTTTCTGTAATTCTGCTGAAGATGGGCAGCAAAGCAACAATTTTGTGTGTGCACATGTAACTATTAAGCTCCACAAAAGCAGAGACAGAACAACCCATACCCGTATCTTTAATGTTGAATAAGTCAAATAACTAGAAAGTCAAGCTGGCAGCTGTTTTCAAAGAGGAATGTGTCTGTAAACATCAGGTGTAGCTCACAAATAATTTTGGGAGACAAATCCAAATAGGCAAAATCCCGTATTCTATGAGTACGATTCAAAGAGGAACACCTGAAAAATATATTTTCAGACTTTAGTATCAGTTTAAAAAGCATCAGCAAACTTTTCTTCATGAATTACAAAGTTAAATAAAAGAAAATGCATTTTAAAATCCTGAATTTGCATTTCCTTATGTCAAAGCATGCTATGAAATCAAGTTTACAGTACAATTAAATTAATTGTGAGTTGATTTAATAATAAACTTTGGGATATTCAGTTATACCTCCTACATACAGAAGATTGTGTTGCACAGGCAGTTTTATGCCAGAAACATATATGTAGAGTTGGTTCTGTAAACATAACAAAACAAAGTACGGACAAAATAAGTATTTACCTAACCAGGACTAAAAACTTTTTCATGTGGGAAAAAGAGTCTGCTGCTTAAACTCCTGTACTAATGACAACAATTACAAAATAAAATCGGAGTAAAATGTAGTCAGTGGCATATACACTCTGACGAGATAATATCACATCTCCAAATGTCATTCTTTTTAACATCTTTGCAAAATGAGGTGGAATTTTGAGTTCTTTCTCAAAAGTTTAGCACCTTTATTATAAGCTAAAAAAATACCCCACAACTTTTATTAAGCCAGTGTAACTGAGCTATTTGATGTCGAAGGAACAAGATGGAATAAAGAATACTATTGAGCATTACTTCCCTCATTTTCTGTTCAAAAGTCTTTATGATGAGATTACATAAAAGCTGTACTTTAGGAACTCAGAGAAGGGCTTTAATCAATCTCTTTATACCTCGCACAAACTTGAATATATCTTTCTTCAACCGTGCAGCCCCTTCATATCAGCCTTCCAGGCAGATTTCTACTGCCCACACCCTCCAACTAGGCCTCTACTAAAAATAGAAAAAACAAAACAGTGTTTCTGAGGTAAAAAGAACAATAGAGAAGCAGGAAAAAAAAAGACAAAAAGAAAAATGTGGCTTTTATACATCATGGAACATCGCACTGATAATTCTCAGTCCCTCAAAGTAAAAGCCCCACTTGCAGTTCCTTCTGCTGATCCCTGTGTGATACAACTGCACCTACATCTGTTCCAGACTCAAAATCAAGATGGTTTGGATGTTTTTCAAGTGACTCCACAGTTTTTTTCATTTCCTGCCTGCCTTCTCCTCTCCTGCAACATGCTGTCATGTACATTTACATTCTCCCATTTCTCAAACTAAATGTTCAGATTTCAGAGCAATCTCCTGTCCAGGGAAGTTTACTGACAAGTTTCCCAAATTAAAACAAGATATTTATGAAAACTTTCTTATAATTCTTCTGAAACAGCAAAGAAGAATTTAATCAAGGAGTGACTGTGTCAGACTCAGACAAATTTGTATGTGGTTATTTTGCAGAGAGGCCACTCTTCATCAACAATTTGAGAAACTAGTTTTCCTTTGAAAAAAGCCAATGATTCCCTCTCAGCAGCATGTAACCAGACTGCTGCTACAAAACATTTAGCAAGCATGCATAAGCTCTTCACTCCAGAAGTATTAGATGTGATGCTCTTTTGTGATGCTTCTGGAAATGCCCATCTATGCAGGTCCAGATCTGTTTAGGACTATGAAGACCACACCATAAATGGAGTTTCCAAAGCCTTTCGTTCTTGTCAAAAAATGTGATACTTACAAAAGACAGCTCTGGAGAGTATAACCTTTTCATAGAGGCTGGCAATAGATGAACAGATAAAACTTTTGCAGAAGTTACCCTTACTTCTTCACAGTGCATGTGGATTTAGCCAGTTTACAAATGCATTGTCTTAATAGATTTGGACAAAGAGCTAAGTCTTGACCCACGTTACAGAACTCCACTCCTACAAATAAATATTACAATCTGCTAGTATATGTTTCTCTTATTATATTCTCAGGTTATATAAATTCTCAGACTTCAATAACTTTTAATTTTTGAATTCTTGTCCCAGAGTCAAATTTCACTGCACATTGCTTCACAATTTGGTATGAATTTGACTCTGAGCTTTCATTTGACTTTCAGTCAGAAGAATCAGATCTTTAAAGATATAAAACTTATTTTCTTATCACCATTCAAGCAGTCATGGTATAAAATCCAGAAGAAAGACTGAAAGGTTTTTATTAATCTTACTGCCACATTTCTTCTACTAAGCAGTGAATGGACAAGGGCAGCACTAGTACTGATACAGTATTTGTTTCCTACCATTAGGCATGTTCTCATATTCCCAATCAGATGGATTGGCTCTGCCATCTGATTTTATAATTACTAAAGAAAGATGCTCCTAAATAACTCCACATCACCCCTTTTTCTTTTTTTTCCTGACATTCACTATTAATCAGAATTTTCAGACATTTGCTTCCTGTTCTTGCTTCCTTTCCAGAAAAATACAGTAAGCATCTGAGAGAGAAAAAACATATATACCAGAGAGTGAAAAATTACTGGAAAGCCAGAGAAAAGGATTTTGGCTTACAAGTAAAGAATACCAATGAAACCCTACAAGCATTAACTCATTTCATTCTCTACTGCTTCTACCAAGCTCCTGGCACCTCTGTGCATGTCCCAGTAAAACCTACAACAAATTTGGCAGCATTTTATTCTCTTGATGCAGGACCTTTTCCTACCAGGAAATTGAAGATTGAAACATTTTACAGTTACCTTGCTTGCATTTATTGAAAATCAAATGCTTCATTCTAATAAACACAAAATTTTGAACTCATTACTCATTCCTTTTACGTTTTAATATTATGAAATATTTCATGCAGCATTTTGTAAAAAAAAAAAAGTCCAGAGGAAAAACAAGACAACACAAAACAGGGAACATTTCATCAGAACCTTCAAAATCACCTTATTTTACACAGAAAATAGATATTTGGAATTAGCAAATTATCCTGCAAAGACCAACTGTATTTACAGAACTGAAAATTCAATCTCAGTCTTAAATTTTCACAGCACAGACAGTTTTACAGTACTAAATCTTGCCAATACATGTGAAGGACCATATGAACACTGCAAGTCAGTTCTGAATGTCTTTCTGAAGAATTGCAACAGCAGAAATGGAAGTTACTGACTTGAGTCAAGAGTCAGAAAATTCTGTCTTTGTCTTATTGCAAAAAATTGGATTAAGGTATCACCCCCTCCATTTAGCGTTAATAATGAGGGATGACAGTAGAAATATTTCCCTGTATTTACAGATGAGTCACACATCAGGAGAAGAAATGCATAAAAACTGGTGGAGACTCCTGGCAGGCATTTTTAACTATGGTGCATGGATCCACACGCCAATTTGAAGGGGTCCAAAAAAGAAAGTCACAGAAAGGTTGGTTCGAATACCATGATAAAGGAATCTGAAGCTCTACTTGAATGTCCATGGAGGTCCAAATTGAAAAATATTTGAAAGCCACCACTTACAATTGTAATAATCAGATACACATTTCTCCTGAGACTACACACCCTTCATATTTTTATAGCTCAGAGATCTGGCATCCAGTACGAGGTTCAACAGGTCTGTTCCCATGTTACACCAATGCCACAGCCACTCATTTACCTCAGAGGAGCTACTTGGCTGTGTTGTATTGTTCCCTGAGAGTTTTTCCAGGGAACAATACAACAATGATGTATTTTCATTAGAATCCATAAGTATGCGGCTTTTTTTCCCCACCCAGAAGAAAAAGCTGGCTTTGAATAAGATCTCTATACAGGCAATACCTTACCATGGGAACAAGCTGTCCAGAGATGTTGTGCAGTCACTCGACAGAGCCCAGAACAACCTGGTCTCATTTCAGAGCTGATCCTGCTTTGAGCAGGAAGTTGGACTAGGGATGTACCGAACTCCCTTTCCATGTGAAGTATCCCATAATGCTACAAAAAGGCATCAAAGACATGTAGCCAGCTTTTATTTCACTTTTTTCACTACATTCAGCTACCTCTAGGATGTTTAGCTATTTACTTTTCTTTCACTTATAATGTGTTCTGAGGCTTCACAGAACATTCACATCATATCTGCATGTGTTTCTATAAAAACATAAGAGTTTCCAAGTTGTCTGGGTTTTTTTAATGTTTTTAAAGAACGGGACAGAAAGTTTTATGGAGATTCTTGATTCCAAGAATTCTTTGGAAAAGTCAGGTTATCAAAAATCTCGAAGAACAAATCTCTGCAGCAGGTAAAATATTCTTGCTGAGAAATCTAGAGGCAGGTGGTGTCTCATCGCTATGATTACACCTCTACAGCTTTTCAGAAGAACAGGCTAAAACTTCCACCAAAAAATTGCTGGGAAATTTGTTTGCAAATTGATTTGAAAAGTTCAATGAAAACAAAAATAGAATAGCAGGCTTCTGTGCATTTATTCTCCCTGCACTTTCCAACCCTTTCAATTTTCAGACTGAAAGAGCAAATTTTTAGTTATTAAAGAATTTGATACTGCTAAGGAAAGAACACTCACTACTGAAACACAGCATCAGAACCAGGAAACTACACAAACACTTACCAGAAATCCTTGTACTTTAACTACCTCACCCTGCATTTAGGGGACAAAAGATTTAAGAAGCTATTCTGTTTGTTTGCCATCTATTAGAGAATGAATACAGCCTTCTCATAATGTTGGTGATTTGCTAAATGTCCCCATGAAGCACAAAAGCCTGCTGTCCAGTTTGCATGCCCAGTGGAATAAGGCACAAGCTGCCATTTTGCAGCATTCTGATTTCAAAGCCTTCTCAGAAGTCTAAATTTCTTTCTGCTTTTTAGCTGCATAAATTTTATTTGCTTTGTCCTTTCAGAGGCCACCTAATGGTACTGCTTCATCTTGAGGCAGCTTGTGGGTCGGTATTTCTTCATATGATAATATACCTATATTTTTCCCATATATACACATATATTTCCCTCTATGCTCATTTGACTTAATGGTCAAGCAGCTTGCTGAACTGGTTTTGATGTGTAATAGCCAGCCTTAATCGTTCATTTATTGCATTTCTATGCAAATTTCTCTCTGATGCTTTGTAAGCAGCTCTGGTTGCTTTATATATCTGAACTTCAGCTGCACAGCCCCACTAACTTGCTCTCCCATTTGCTCTCAATTTGTGTCTAAAGCCGCTGCAGAAGCACAGTCTGTATTGCTATGGCAGCATGCTCACCTTGCTTCTTTTGGGCTGCTATGCAGTAATACTTCAGTCCGCTGGTTGTTAAAACAGGTTGTGCTTCACAGCACGGACTGTGTCTCACCTGCTTCCTGCAGTATCCCATTTCTTGTTTTACTTGGTACTGGCTTATATTTTTTTTCTATTTCTGCATTTCTGTTTTTTGGGGTTTGTTGTTTTTTTTTTTAACATGACTGTTAGTAGTGATGGAAGTCTTGGATTGGCAGTTCTGAGAGAGCTAAAGCAATAAAAAAAGTACCATTTCCCTTCCACTGCTGCTTTCCAGCACCTCTTGGCTCCCCAGCAGCTTCACTGGGGGGAGGATGAAGTGACTGCAGCTCCAGTTGCATCTCTCACCCCTCCCATGGCTGAGACGGACCAAGAGGACTCAAGGGGCCAAAATACTTCTCCTGCTGAGGAAGGGCTCATCAGAACTGAATTAAGCAGGAAACACCTTGGCTTCGAACTGCCAAACCACCTTGGCATGACAACAGCATTCAGTGGCAGTTTGCTAGGCCAGATTTAGAAAATTAAGCCATCTGTGATGGAGTCAGAGATCAGCTCCCTCACTGGCTCAGAAGCTGTACATCCTTCTCTTCTTCATAGTGCCACTTTGCTCACAGAAAATCAAAGCTCTTCTCTCCCTCTCTCTCTCCTGCTTCATTAAAAATTGTCTTCTCCACTTCAGGAAGTGACTTCAGCAAACTAGAGGGATTCAGGCAGTGGCAAAAACCTTGCTAAACATCTGGCCCCAACCCGAAAGAAGTATATTGGGTCCCTGTTGGTCTCCTCTTATGACACCAGAAATTGCTGACTGGCATTTTTACATTACAAGGAGCTATAATCTGAAGCTTTTTGCTTAGCTGATTGTAACCCCTTTGCTGCCCTACCCCCACACTCTTTCAAACACAAGACTAGCCCCCCAAAATCCCCTTTCCAAAGAAGAGTATCTTCTGTTCCCCTCAGAGGCCGCACGCAATTGCGGATCCATAGCAGGACGACGAAGAAGGTTTCGGCTTACGTCTAAACCTGCACTCCAGATTAAATCAGAGGTAGCTGGTGGCACTTGAACCGCATCGCTGGAAACCTGCCCACTTGGGTGGCTACCTGAGACAGGGCAAGGCAGCGTACGTGGCTCTGCCAATCGATGCTCGCTCTGCGAGCCGCTCCGAGGCGCAGCTCGGGGAGGGGAGGCGGCGGGAGCAGAGGAAGCTCACACAAACAAAAGGTGCGCGCTGACGTGAATCTCCGCTAACGAAGCGTGCACAGAGCCCGTGCTCTGAGTCACCCGGCGCAGCGGCGAGCCCAGAGTAAGCTCATGAATCAAAGCACCCTGGCGGAACGAGGGGAAGCAGAGCGGCCAGGGGGAGGGAAGGAGAGCAGGACAGGGCTTGCGTCAGACCCGCAGCCGCTGCCTCCGCGCTGCCCCTGCCTCTGCCGGCCGGGCAGCGGGACCCGGCGGCGTCCTCAGCTGGCCCCAAAGGCCTGTCCGGAGGCCTTGCCAAACCAAACCGTGCCGGGGCAGCATACGGGGGGCGGCAGGGCCTCGCAGGGCACAGCCCCGCCGTGTACACGGGCATCCCACAGGAGAGCACCGCTCTCACACAGGGCAGCCTCTGCGGAGTGGGGAGCGGCGAAAGCAAGGGCCTGCGGACAGGGCTGTGACTGTGGGGGCAAGACTCCTTCACCACTTTGTTCAATTAGGTGCCCATGTGCAAGACTGATCACAGCAGAAGCAGCCAGCTATGTAGAGCAGGCCCTGAAGATAATTTTTGCGGCTTCATGAATGCGCAAAACACCGAGTGGCACGAGTACATACACCTTAACCCATTTACCATGGCAGCGGCACCTGGGCACAAGAGACTCCCCTCCTCTCCAGTCAGTTGAAGACTCAGAGGGGACAGGTGGGCAGCTGCTGAGCAATTTGCTCCAGTTCTTTTGTATAATCAGATGTAAGTTTACATGAAAAGCATGTCAGAGAAGAGAACCATAAACCATCCCTCCTCCATAATACATATATACACCAAACAGCAAACCATACGTATCCGACTGTAATCAAATGAGGGTTTTTCACTGTTCCAACTCTAACCTGCTTTTCTGTTGGCTGAGTTCTCAACTCACATGCCTCAGTGGCCAGGCGGTGTGGGGTTTGATGTGGCAATTCCAGGTGCTGGAGCAATTACACACATCACACACAAAATCCTGGGTTATTGCAGGGTAGGCCAGGAACAAAAGCCAAGAGCCTGCAACAAATGTTGCAGTCTTTCCACGCTGGCAAGAGCAAAGGCCTCCATCTCAGAGCCCAAATATTCAGGTGGCTCC
>VZRN01003031.1:1654304-1670637 GCA_013397935.1 Dasyornis broadbenti
TAGGCGGGGGCGTCGTGGGGGGGGGGGGGGGGGGGAAAGGCAGTTTAAACTGACAGAAGATGCATTCAGAGCCCACATGCCCTGCAGAAGTGGCATATAGTGCATAGCAAACCTGCTCTCAATAAAGACTGCTGTCAGGCTTTTGGTTTTCCTTTATTTATTTATTGGAGAGAAAAAAAAATAATAGAAAAGCAGGCCGTTTAGCTTACTGGTACAGAGGGGCTGATTATATAAAAGCCATAGTGAAACACACAGTATTGCCATCAAAATCATGTGCCTTGGGAGCAGGAGTAACTATTAGCTTCTCCTAGAGGAGTCATCAAGAGGGAACAGGAACTCTCCTGTGTGAATGCAGTATTTTATTTAGTGCTCACCTGAAAGATGAGTGGGATTTGAGATGATAAACAAGCATAAAAACCTTGTCCAGGGGATGTTCACTTGATAGATACTAGTTTACTAGCACTTTCAAGAGAGACAAGCAAGAGGCAGACTGGCATGAAAAAAAAATAAAAAAACCTCTGCAAGCATTTGTGTAGTGTTAAGACAGTGTAGAAGACAGCAGTGTGCATCTGAGATCAAAGGGCTCTAGTGATTTTAAAAGTGTCTCTCTCAGGTGGCAGAGAAGTTAGAGTTGCTCAAGGAAAAGAAACAGATGACAGGACCTATCCTGCTTAGGTTATCTTCTTAGAACAGCAGAGCCTCAAGAACAGCTATGCACATATACCTTTTTTCTTAAAAGGTCTGGTTCCAGTACATAATTTCAAGTAATAAATTATATCTTGTAGCCATCATTTGAAGCCCACTTTATTCTGCAGACAGACATCACTTCATCCTGCCTTGTCCTGAGTTTGCTAGAAGATGCTTGGCTTTGCTGTTCCAATGTCAAGCAAA
Source organism: Dasyornis broadbenti (assembly GCA_013397935.1). NCBI lineage: Eukaryota > Metazoa > Chordata > Aves > Passeriformes > Dasyornithidae > Dasyornis > Dasyornis broadbenti. The sequence continues at coordinate 1,655,196 of VZRN01003031.1, forward strand.
AAGAAACATGTGCCCTGCTTCTCAGAGGCATATTGGGACTCAGTGGCTCACTAACCACCACTATCCAGCTCTCAAGCAGAACAAGTTAATTTCTGCCCCAGAGATTCTGCAGGATGGATGAGTCCTCTTCACTGTGGATCTCATTATGCATAAGAGGAAGAATTGCAGGTGTCTGAAATTAGCTGGACCTTATGAATCAACAGAGTTGATCTGGAGGGTGGATGCCCACCTCTAGGTCAAGAAAAATCAACATTAAGGAAATTTAGGCCAGAGGGAAGGGAAAGGCAGACAGCCTCAAGCCTGACAAAGATGCGATACAAAAAGCGCAAAACTGACCACAATGGAATTTGATCTGTGTTGAGATCAGAACTGTTTCCCACAAATCTAACTGTGACAGTTTGCCCAAGTTTTAATACTCAGAGTCAGAGGCAAAGAGTAATTGAGCTGCACTGACTTAATAAGGAAATTAAGTATTCAGAAAGCACAGGTAGTGAGTACCATCTTCCTGGGCTTGAAACCATTATCAGCTTGAAGCTAATTCTGCTATTCCTCCTATGGCATCACAGTTTTTACTTAGGAAATTCATGCTCTGTACCTAGTTCTGCACTCAGCTTTGAAACTGAAACCTCTACTCTTAAGGGCTAGAGAGGGCCTGCGGTTTTCACTCAGGCCAGTTCGCAGTCACCAAGTTTTGTCAGCTTGGGAGTGGAAAAAGCTGACAGAGGAAGCCAAAGCAGAATTGCCCAAATATGATTTCAGGAGCTTTGCTACTTTTCTCAATCTGAAAGCGTAACTGCAAACCAGGGGGAACAGGATGATTGGCTGAAGTGCTGCTGCTAGTTTCTTTTGAGCTTTTAGTTATGGTGAGTTTGGTAATTTCACATAAGCAATCATTAATAAGCTGACATCCCAGCACCACTGCAACAGCAAGGCACCTTGCAGACAGGCAGCTATAGCAAAATAACATTTCTCTCCAGCTTTTGTTGTGGTACCACTGTTAGCAAGATTGAGGTGGTTTTTATCTCCTCCCTGTGCAAAGAACAATTAAAAGACATATGGAAAGTGTCTCCCTGGCTGCAGCTTGGCTAGGAGGGGCCAGTTCTCTTTTGCCACCGATGGCCGTGGGCAAGGAGCAGCACCCAACTGGCAGAGTTTCACTAGTTGAAGAGGAGAGGCTACACACAATAGTTTTAGCTCAGAACACAGGAGGTTTGCCAATACATTGACTTCATATCGCTGGCATTCAAGCAGTTAAACACAACTGCCAGCTCTGGAAGATTTCCCACTCCTTGCTGAAGCTTCTCCCCAGTACACTGGTAACTGGTAAACAGATGGTACAACAGATACGGTGTCAGCTCCCTCCTTGCTGGAAATGCAGCTATCCAACATTTAGTCAACCTGCCTACAGTGAGAAATGACTGAATTAGAAGTAAAAACATGCTTCCATTTCCCTTTCACTTTTAACTACTGCACATACACAGTCTGTGCCTTTTGCATCTCTAACAGAGTCCAAAATTCATTTTTATCAAAGGAGTCTCTCTCTGTAACTTTCCCATCCTGGCTGTTGTGGCAAAAGGTAGTAAAAACTCCCCCTTTTTCAGTCTCCTACAATCAGTCTAGGATAAACAGTCATTCAGGCTGGCAGCATTTGCCTCCTCCAAGCTGCATCCAAGGAAGAATACAGACACTGCAAACAATGTCATGAACTCCAACGTTCACAAACCAGCAAGACTGCCAGAAGCATCTGGCACTATTTTGAGGAAAAGTTTTCAGTTTGCTTCTAGTTGGGCTTCCTCTGTGCCTCACGGCCATCTCTGACTCCCCTCCAGCCCTTCGCTGCAGCCTCACCAAACTCTGCTTCTTGATAAACATTTCTTGCACCCTCAACCAACTTCTTTGTTCTCTCCTGTGACTCCCACATCACATTTCCCTAGCTGTACCCACTTTCGTTGGCCTCCCACCACCTTTCCGTCCTCTCATAACAAGGCTTATTTCTCTTCCCTCCATGTAAGGCTTTATTTCATTAATACTGTGCTTCCCTTGTTGTCTGCTTCCCCCAAAGCTCTGTTCCAAAGCCAACAAAATCGCATGTTGTTCTGAATTCTGCACTTCTAGCAAAGCATACATTTTCATTTGCAAATGCCTTGTATTGAGACATAACTATGATTTGGAGCAACTTGCCAAGCAAATCTCCCTTTTCTTTGTGCACCAAGCTCTTTAAAAGTCACCTGACATGGATAAAAAGCACAAGGTTTTAAACAGGCTCCATTGCTTTTGCCAGGAATGGATACAGCAAGGTTTGGGGAAATTTTGTGTGTGTTTTTAGGTCCAAGCTAGTCAGTATATTATGGAAAACAGACCTGCCTCCAGTTACCTAGAGACTGCATAACCAGGGGGTTCAAGTGACACCGTAAAACCACTACACAGGAATACCATTCAATTGCTCAGTTCAGCAAACCCTCTTGCTGGATTTTCCTCCCTTATAAATTGCACTTGCCTATTCATTATTTCCCATATTGTGTAAGAAAAAGAAAAGAAAAAGGAAAAAGCTTTATTAATTTATGGAGATTTACACCTTTATTAAGTCTGAGATTTAAATACACAATTAAGTCAGAAAAGTCAAAATTATATTTTTCCTGCTTCCATTCCCTTATCTATTATTTCCCCATCATAAAGGTATGCTCTCTTTCCTGTGAGCTCTGACATCAAGCACAAAAAGCTTTATTTCCAAAATGCTGCTGCAATGCCAACTTCAGCAGCTCAGCCTCATAGCCTTCTCCTCTGATACTGCAAAGTATTTATTGCTAGTTTCACATGAGTGAACTGTGCCCCCCTCAAGAGTAAAGTTTTTCTTCTCTGCTTCAGTGCCTAAAACTTGGCTCCTTTTCTAGAGAGACCAAATACCTGTAAACACCCTCCCTTCTCATGGAGCTGCACCTCTGCAAAGTAAACAGCATTCATGTGGGTGCCTAAATACACATCCAAGTGCCTATCTTTAGGCACTTGAGTCTGGAAATGCTGGTCTGAGTGAACAGGCCCTGCTTGTGGCATGAATCACTGTACAGAGCAAGGTTAGGATAGAGGAGTAACCAATTCTTAATGTAATTCTCTCAACCATCCTGCTGCTTAAATGAGAAACCCAACTAGAAATCTTAGTTACAGTGATATACTCACCAAACATATTGTAATCATTTATTTGAATTACTTTAGGAATAGAATCATCAGCCAGGAGAACAAAACCAATCCTGCACAAAATGGATAAAGCCTTCCCAGCCTAGTGTAAAAGGAGTCCTTGAAATGCAGCACGTTTGGATCCAAGGATTCCCGTGGGTTTCCTTAGCCACAGAGGTGCCACAGCCCCAGCAGCAGGCAGCTGGCAACACCACAATGCCAAACGTACTCCCTTTTCCTGTCAGATGTTCTCAGCTAGCTTCTTTTCTACCCGCATTCAGATGACAAAGTATTTGATCATAAATTATCATCATCATGGATGTATGATTTTTATACTCTCAATCTCCATTCTCCTGCTGCACCCAGGTTACCTGATCATCCACTTCAGCAAGGGAGGAGTGTGCCAGAGCTGACAGTCCATATATTTTATAATCTCATTTTTGGTATGCTAGAGGGGACATCTTTTAATCTTCTTCAGTTCCTTCCCTTCACCCAGCAGAATCAGACTGGGAGAAAATGGTATGTAAACTAGCAGAAACTCTTGGGGAAAAAAACCAATTACAGCAGAGGTGGGGCTGTCCTCAAGCTTAAGCCCCTTTGCACAGCCTGGTGACAGCCAGAGCAAGAAATAAACTTTAATAGCAGCCATCAGACCTGCCTTCAGGTAAAGATGCACCACTTATAAAACAAACACATTTGCAAGGGAAAATACAGAGATCTGAAGTTAAACCTAGTTTGGGGGGTTTTTCAGTTTGATCTAGCAGCTTCCCAAGACTGCCTTTTGGGACACCAGCTTCCTTCTTCCCTTACATCTGCAAATGACAACCTCAGCAAAGAGAAGAGAAATATTTAAAAATCTTTGCATAAAACCATTCCCAGCCAGAGCTCTCTAGAGTCCAGAAGGACAGGCGATATCATCGGTTTGCCAGGTCTGAAGCAACACAACCGCTCAGACGTGACTCTGTTTGTTTGTCTCGCTGGTAGCACAACCCTGGATCCTGCTGTCACATGCCTCTGAGCACTTCAGGCCAGGGAATGTCTCTCAAGATTGTTGGTAAATTCTTATCTGTGTTACAGTTGCAGAGGTGACGCTTGCAGACGTAACCCTGAGCAAATCTGAGCCAGGCGGTAACCCTGGTAATTTGGAGGGGGATGGGAGGACAGCAGCAGCCAGCTGGGAGCTGATCAAGATGCCTCATGCACAGCCATTTGCCTTCTACAGCTGCTAGGGCTCAAGCTAGGACCTGTACTCAGCAAGACAGGTTATGAACACACAGGAGAAAGGTGATTGCTGCCTGAAAAAGCCCCTTGAATCCTTGATGTCACAAAATAATATTTCTTTTAGCTCCCTTTTCTTGAGCTGCACTGCTCAGTGCTGCTGCAGTGGGGCCTGATTTGTACTTAGAACGAGCTGACATATTGAATGAAAAAGTACGCTTGAAAAACACACCCTTTTGGTCTCATTTCAAAACTTGCTGAGGGCTTGTGGTAGCCTTTATTCACATCATACCTGAGGGCCACCGTGTGTTTCACCCATGAGAAGATCCTTCTCTATGATTATGAGGATGTAGTGATGTCAGCTGAGCATGCTTGTCACGAACAGGAGGTAGAACCATTAGCATAAACATCATCAAGAGACATTTAGACGAATTTGTCTCACACGGGCTTGCCCCAGGATACCAGATCAGTGGACTCCTTTCTGCAGCTCGGCTCAGGTGCAATAACTCTTCCAGCTGTGGTAACTCAGTGAGACACCTGAACCCAGCCAATATTCCACTGGCGTGAAATGTGCCAGCACCTTCACAAAAAGCACAAAACCCACATGACTGGTGTACATTTACTCCTCTTAACTAGTTTTGCTTTCCCCTGCCTACATACTGTTCCTTGACCTCTAAGGATCTCAGGAGTAGAGAACATCAACTGGGAAACATAAAATTTATCTTAGTTTAGCAATGAATACAAAGTTTATAAAAGTAAAGGAAGAGTACAGCCAGACTTGGCGCTTTTTTTTTCTTTTTGGTGTTTTTTTTTTTGCCTTCCTGTAAACAGCTAAAATTAGACAAAACCTACAGCTTTGGGGAAAGGCAGGGTGGCGAGGATGGGGGGCAAATGCAGAACTATTCCCATTTCAAGTCACATCTAATGAAGATGTTTGGTCAGGAAGAATAGGAAAAGTGTCTTAAACAATGTAAGGTTTTGTATTAACATTTTTTACTGTAATCATTTCAGAAATGCTGATATGCTTCATTTCCACATTATTACACATGTCAATGTTTTGCTATAACACCGAATTTTTTAACTGACTAAAAATTAAAATGAGGAAAAGAAGTTAAAAATATTAAATAGATTGAAGACTGAATGTTTCATATTTACACAAAACTTTCAGAATTCCCACTATGCCATTTTTATGATTTGACAACTAATCTAGGAAATCCTGGTTGTAGGAGTGTCTTAATTCATGCACCCAGTCTATTTGCTGAAGTTCTAAATTGAAAATGCTCTCTTCTCTCCCTCAGGTAATGTCACCTCATCTTCAACAAAGCCAGCAGAAAAACAAATTGTGGGGTGTCTACCAATTCACCCTATGGGAAAGCCTATTAACCCATTTCACTTATAGTGGTATTGATGTTTACACCTGACAATAAAGGGTTTCCAAATCCAAGAGCAAACTGTTTTAGAGCACTGCTTTCTTCACGCATCTCTGGAGAACTAATCTGAGAAAGTTCCTCTGGGGTTTTCAACCAAGAGACAAAAGTACAGCACTTACTAACACTTTCCTGCCATGTCTGGGCAAAGGGCTTTTCACCAGCTGAGATACACCAAGAATTATTACCTTCAATTATCTTCTCAAGGAATAGGCAGTTTAGAGACAAGAAAAATTTCCACTTCCTACCTAATCACCTATTCCGCTCTGTGCAAAGCAGGCAGTGGATAATATGAAATGAAACTGAGAACAGCACTCATTTTCCTGAGCAACTAAAGTGCAGTTTTAAACATGTAACAGATATTTTGCCTTTACCATTAACAAGCAGAATACATAAAGTATGACTGCCTTGATACCTGCTGGGCACTCGAGCTTAGACTTTCATTAACAACCTTGTTAGCCATAAGAGATGCACAGAGTGCTTCATTATGAAAATTGTCATAAACCTGTGCTTTTGGGAGCTACTGTAGATCAGCTATATGTCTGTCTCTTTGAACTACAGTCTTACTGTTGGTAATCTAATCAAAATGCTAACAAACCTGTTTCATATGATCACAGGAAAAACACTGCACATTAAGAAACCCATGTGATAAGCAGCAGATACTTCTAATGCCCTTTCATGCGCATTAAAGTGATGCTGAAGAAGACATCTGTATTCTGCAGTGAGCAACAGCAAAATCACCAGACATGACTGCAGTCAAGAAATCACAATCCAACACTCCCAGAGGCTGGAGTTAGTATCTCCAGTAACTCAAGTTTTGGTTATTGATCAGCCCCACCTTCATCCCCACTTATTCTGAGCAGGCTCCTTACACTAAGCAGTGCTACACAAAGTCGAATGCTAACAACTGTTAGCATCTAAAAATCTCTCAAAGCCAAAGGTGAAAGTTCCATTCTAGGAAACATTAAAAAGTATGGAAGAGTAGAAAACATACTGAGAGGGTGGGAGCTCAAACAAAAAGGAGAGAGAAAGGATGCTTTTTTACTCCTCATACCTTACCACAAGTAGCTTCTCAGTCCTGTGGACCTCCTCAGCTATGTCTCATTCTGAGGGACATTGGAGTAACCCAGAGAACAAAGTTGTTATTGGACACCTGAAGAATATAAAGCCCATCAGCAATCTGCTTATCAATGGCAATTCGCAATTTTCACTTCCTTGGTTGATTACTTGGGTTTTGTTTTTTTTTTTTTAAATACCTCATACTCTGTCTTCCATATTTTCCTGTATCACGTGTATTTGTCCTCTGGGTTCTTATATCTTCCTTGTTTTGTTCTCAGATCACCATTTGCCATCATTAAAATTTTAGCCTGAAATTTAAGGAAATAAAGAGTTGCTGTATGCCGTGAAGCTTCAAATCCAAAAATAACTCAATCATTGGAGGAGGTAAAGGGATATATTTTTGTTTTATTTGGGGAATTTTTTTTTTTAGTTTTTCTTGTTGAAAAAATAGCTTAAGATTCTGGTGCATATGTCACAAGTTTCCATTTTAAAACACCATGCTCATAGGCCTGTGCATCAGAGGAATAAAAGCACTGAGACATTGTTTTTCCATCCTAACAACATGAAGAATAAACTACTTCTCCAAATACATTTTGGGGGAAAAATAATGGTTCTTGGACAGGAATTTAATGTGCCAAGTTTAAATTCTCTGCAAATCAGGATTGCAGAATTGCCCACCTTTGAAACAATAGTTCATAACAAAAGTAACGCATGCTTAACTGGAACATTGAAACTGATGCTGCCGGGAGAGAGACTGAATGCATGTAAATTAAAGACATATTGCAAGATTTAATCAGTCCTGTCCAGTATTTATGAGGGTTCTGAAAATATGAGATCTGAGCAGACATCATCTATCTAAATAAGTTTGTTTAAATATAAAAGTTGTTTATTAAATGTTATTTATACACTGTAAACCTCAGAGGGAGAAATATTAAACGTGTCTGGGATTCACAGAGTACACAAAACAGGCACTAAAACTGTACAGTTTGATATATAACTTCCTATAGTGGATAAATCCATGAACATCTGCTAAATATGTAGAAGACTTATTACATTTTCATATGGTTTACTTACTATGTAGACTTCCCGATTTGACAAACAAAGCCTGACTATAGGGAAAAATTATTTCATTATTTTAAACCCTTTTAATAAAATCTTTGGAGGATGCATAAATATTTCTTCACTGCCTTCCCTGTCACCTGGGGGGGGGTGGGGGAGTCCTGAACTGTTAAACTGGCTTAAATAGAGAATTTGTGTCTCATATCTTGTTTAGAGGATGGAATCTTTGTATTTCTCTTGGCAGTTCGCAGAGCAAGGTACAATCCTGCATATTATTTCTCTCCAGAATTTTGCTGATGGATTCAGAGAGTCAACATAGATCCTAATACAGTGCTAGACCCTCCCAACCCCTGTGGGAAAACTCAGCAGGTTCTCCTCCCAGGGCATAGTGAAGTCAGACATTTATTTTGGCATCCAGAAAACTCTTTTTGAAATCTGCAAGAAATTTGGTAAGTTCCCATAGTCTGGGAAACTGCAGAAATACTGTTGTTTTTTTCTTTTTTTTTCTTGCCACCAGGCAATAATGCTCTGTGTCAGAGGTGGAAATGGAAAATTTGGGCACAGGGAAATCCTGTTTTTAGAGAGTAAGGGAAATCGAGTTGCCTTCCCCTCCTTCCCCCAGCTCATTTCTGTAGCTCTTGCTCATGTAAATGAGCAGTTAAGCTTCCTCAGCAACAGTGAAATCGATTTCCCTTGTTTAAGATGAACACATGAAAGTGAAAGGAGCTCAATTCAGAAACCAGAGAAAGCTCAGATTTTTCCTGTTCAATGCCAGAGATGTGCATCTGCAGTACCTACCAAGAACATGGCTGAAATTACATCAAGTACAGAGGGCTACAATCCAGAAGCCTAACTAGCATTTGCTGTCATTTACTATATCACGTGAGCAATCAGGAGTAGCTTTTAGCCCAGGAATTATTATACATAGGTAAAATATTTCTTGATCAAAAAGATCATTTCCCTCCTAGCAAGTTCTCCATACATTTCACTTATGATCTTGGGCTAATAAATCCTTGAAGTGGGCACACTTATATAAACAATCTTTGTTTTCCTTCTTTCTGACCCTTACTACATTCCTTTAAACTTTCTTAGAAAATGGGGCTGAGTTTTAAGGTGAATATTTGTTATCAGGAATTTGTAAATGGTTCTGGCAAGAATGCAGGAACAGGTGTATCTTGGAGAGAATCTAGCTATAGAGAGTAATATCCAGCAGTTTAACAGAAATACTGATATATCACTACAGACCTCCACTTCCACAGTAACTTCATAGAACAATACCTTGAACTCTAAATGGCTGCTATCAGCCATACAAACACTTAATGTAATGTCAATTCCATTCTTCTTTTATACCCGTTAAATACAGTGTCATTCCAAACTCTCAGTCATGATTTGATGTCATAACTCACCACGCTCTCCAGGACAGGGACCTGTTTTTGTCATTTTTTAATCTTTTACTAGGTTCTCTGTAGACTGACCAGTGTCATAGATTGATAAACAAATATGTATGCTGATAAAATGGACAATTTCCTGCTAACAGACTTAATATCTCAGCATCCTGGTGGAAAAAAAAGCCATTAATTTGAATTTACAAAGCACTGGTTCTGTTACTGTATTTATTATTTAACATTTGTGTGCTAGAACAGATGGACAAGCAACAAGCAATAGCTATTGGGGAAAAACATTATTACTCCTTGTAAAAATACATCCCTAAGATAACTTACAATATTCTCCTGCCAAAATGGAACAGATAATGATTTTCTTGCAGTCTGAGAAGCTCCAGATCACAGATGGCCAGCTGAATAGTGGCTCAAGTAATGCTAAGCAATGAACAGCTGCTAACAATGAGGAAATTGTGCTTATAAGGCCTGATTCAATGCCCATTGAAGTCAATGAAAATAATATAAACAGCAGTGAGTGCCCTACTGGCACTATTCTTTGGCAAGAAGCCAAAAATCAAATAACAAAATATTGTTAAATTCCCCCTACCAGAATACTCACTGCTTTCACAGGGAAACAAACTGATCTCCAGGCAAGCCTAGAAGCATCCTAGAGAATGCAGCTGCATTTAAAATGCTGAGGTATGTTAAAATAAAAGTGTTGTGTATATTGGAGAGAATTAGGTTTTCATTTAGAATGACTACAGACATTAAGGGATCTAGTTGATTCTCTCACAGATTACAGGCACATTATAGAAGAAACAATATCTAATTTTGAAAGAGCACTACCTATGATCTTTTCTTTCATTACATGTTTATTAGGAAATGACACTAGTCTTGGTCAGAGCACCACCATCATTATTCCTACTAACATGCATCTGTGATGAACGTGTAAGAGATCAAGTGTCTGCCTCAAGTATTTTGGAGTCATTACTTTAGCTAGATGAAGGTGGCTACCAACCAACAAGAAAAAGGTCAGAGAGCTAGAGACAGCTCGGTTTTTGGAACACCATACAAAACAAATCTCTCATGGGTTTTTTTAAACCAACAACTATGAAATGGCAGGTATCCAATTTTTAAAGTGCTTAGAAGGAGCAGCACTGAAAGCCTAAACATAATATTTATAAACTTTCTATCCCCATCCTGACCTCAGTTCAGTGCCTGACAAGATCATGGAGCAGATCCTCCTGGAAATACCTTATATTAGGGCACATGAGAAATAATGAGGTGATTGGTGACAACTACCATGGCTTTGCCAAGGTCAAACTGTGTTTGACAAAATTGGTGGCCTTCTAGGATGGGGTTACAGCAGTGGTGGACAAGGGAAGGGCAACAGACATGAACTACCTGGACTTGTGCAAAGCGTTTGACAATGTCCTGCAAAATATCCCAGTCTCCAAACTGGAGAGGCATGGATCTGATGGATGGACCACTTAATGGATAAGAAATTAGCTGGATTACACTCAAGGAGTTGTGGTCAATGGCTCAATGCCCAAGTGGAGACCAGTGATGAGTGGCGTCCCTCAGGAGTTGGCACTGTTTAACATCTCTGTTGGCAACATGGGCGGTGGGATTAAACACACCTTCAGCAAGTTTTTAGATCACAGTAAGTGGTGTGGTGTGTGGTCAACAGGCTGGAGGACAGGGATGCAATCTAGAGGGAATTTGACAAGTTTGAGAGGTGGGGCTGTGCAAACCTCATGAAGTTCAACAAGGCCAAGTGCACTGTCCGGCATCTAGATCGGGGTAATCCCAAGCACTGGCACAGGCTGAAAGGAGAATGGATCAAGACTAGCCCTGGGGAGGAAGACTTGGTAGTATCTGTGGACAAAAAGCTCAATAGAACCTAGCCATGCGCACTTGCAGCCCAGAAAGACAACTATTTCCTACCTCCTCTGGCAAAGATTGCATTGGCCAATTATTTCAAGGAATGCCACATTACAAATGGGAACTCATTCACTGAATTGTTTTATAGGCCAGCGTTCATCAATTTTGCACAGGCTGCTTTGTTTTTAGAGCTGATTTCTAATCCTAACTCACATCACAGACACACATCTCTGCTTGGATTAATTAAGATGTGAGAGAGAACTTTCAGTAACAGAGGGTAATCGAGCAGATTTATAAAAGAGGCCATTTCTTCAGCTGGCTCATATGCTCTGCTCTCCTGGGTGTCTTTTTGGTCTCAGGAACAGAACAGGTACTTCTGTGTACCTTTGTAGGTTTTCCTTTCTGCTGCAGAGTCTGTTTATGTTCCATAAATGCACAGGTGAATGCACACCTGAAGTCAGGTCATATGAAGTGAGGAATCACTTCTGCTATTTGCATGGGCTGGAGGCAGGCATAGTGCAAATAACTCTTTGCAGCTGTATCAACATTCTTCACTCTCTACTTGCGTTGTCCAAATCATCCTGTTCTGAGGCTTCAAAAAGAGATGGAAAATGTGGCTAATCACCAGATTTACTATGTTATTACAAAAAATGCAAAAGATTGGACTGGGAAAACCAAGGGACTAGAGGAAGCCTCAGCAATGATTAGTGCAGTGGAACTCAGATGCCCCAAGGGAGATATATTAACCAGCATAAGATGGGTGCTAACACCAAGGGAGCCCTGATAGCATTTCTGAGTGTCCCTGTCACTCACAGCATGCACCTGCCACTTCTGCCACCTGGGACCGACAATTTTGGTTCTGAGCCAACTTGAAAGGACACTTCTGTTGGGGAGCTCCTCCACAGGGATAACATTGTGTTCCTGCTGAGTGAAAGGTCTTCTGGCTGGTCCAGCACTGCCAGGCAAGATCCCCAGATGCCTCCCTGCCCAGCACAGTTCTGGCCTGAAGCCCTATTGCAACCACTACTACACAATCATACCCTGTAGGAAGAGCAGGAGCTTTCCCAAAGTGGAATATTCTTCCACAGTTGCTGATTTAGGCGGCCCTGGGCAAAAAAGACCAAGAGCATACGACGGAAGTGCTCCTGCTATGGCCACCACCTGCCATAGAGGCAATCACACCTTTTGTCATTTTGGTTGAGGGCTGGGCAGCTCCAGGCAGCTCTGTTTCCATTTTTCAGTCTGCTGTCATCTGTCAGCAGCCTGCCACGATACACTGAGCTAATCACATCTGCACCAGAGGCTGACATGCAACCTCTGGCCTATAGCATCCTAAATGGAAGAGTCTGCTAGGAAAAAGATAAAAAGAAAAAATTCAGCTCCAGCAACCAGTTATGGATGATGTAAACGAAAGCAGTGTCTGATGCAGGAGGATGCAACCCCACACACTGGCCTCACCACATGTCCAGACGCGGGTTCTCATGTGGGCAGAATAGTTCAGGTTTTCCATACTAGCACACACTCTTACACACCCAGCCAAAGCCACACAAAAACCAAGTAAAGGATTTCCCTCCCACCCAAATGAGTCTGCTGAGATGGGCTTCACCTCTTTTTGAGAGCACCAGATCAATGCATAAGGACTCAATTTTATCAATGCTCAATAACACTTTTAGAGTATGTTTGGGTATCCTGAACTCTGCCCAGGTTCCTGAGAGAGTTGATCCTCTCAGGTCCCTGAGGGCTTTGGACCTAAAGCACCAAGAGATTAGTGTCCAACAGGAAGCTAGTAGCACACCTAGGGACTAAATTTGGGTCTCCCAAATTATAGATGTACTTTGAGACCACTGGACCAGCCTCACTTGCTAATAATTAGAAGTTTAATGGCATTACTGAAATTACAACCAAATTTTACTCAGTTAGGCTGATCAGTATCTAATTTTGAAAGTAGTTACATGTACTGACAGGATGATTACAGCTTTATTCACCCATTTTAGACTCAAATTTAAAATAAAATACACTGAGATCGCATCACATGATAAATTGCAGTCAGTTCTTAAGTCTATTTCTTTCAGATTTAATTCTAACATTGTGAAGCTGACAGCATCACACAGCTTAAACGAGGAGTATTATACACTCCTACAACAGAAGGTTGACGAAGGGACAGATAATACTTGTTTTGAGGCCTGGAGGGTCCCAAGCTACTGGCTCCAAAACCACAGTCTGACTACTGATTCACTTTAAAAATCTGTGGAAAACGCACATGTATCTACTTACAAATTCTCACTTGCACTCTTAGCTAGGAGAGACTAGCATGGCAACGTTATGGCTCGCTAAGTCTTTGGACTTAGTACCAATGTATTTTCCTGTGATGCTGTGCAACTGAGCCCATGACAACAGAAGTGCCCAGTCTGACACATAAAGAGAACCAGTAAAGCAGGTAGGTAAATAGTTCCAAATTTTCCTATCTTGTTTCTTAAATGATCTTTCTACTAAACACAACCTACAGAAAAAGAAATGCATTCTGTATAGTAATTTTGGTTGTCACCAGTTCAGTATGACCTACTTAACCCATGTATGTTTTCACTCATATATAAAACAATTCTCATATGTGTGTGGCAGCAAGACACTTAAGATTTAAATGGAATTTCCTTGCATTTAAAAATAAACCTGTACACGTGTGTATCATACAAGTGTCCTTGACACAAGTTGTCATAACCCAGCTGTACGCATCCCACGCATGAGGCTTTTATGTGCGCTCTGAAGCTGCTACCACATTTGCTTTCCCTTTGGTCTTCCAGTAAAGTTTCGTGTTTGCTTTTCCAAGCCTGCTTTGATTTGGACTTGTTTAAATGTTGGCCTTCACGGAGCCGGGCGAGAAGAGGCGACTGTTGGAGAGTTTGTGCCCTCTGGTGTTCAGCGCTGGATACTGGAGCCCCGAAAGGCCGAGGTTCGGTGCTACCACAGCATCCTCCCCTCACCGAGCCTTGGCTGCCTCCAAAGCACCTCGCTTCAACATGATAAGGTACCTCCCCTGCTCTGCTTCAGTGTAGTATTCTCAGAAAAATACTGGGCAGAGATCATGGTCTCATTTTAAGATCATTTGCACACTTTACAAGCAAAATTTTACCCTTGGGGATGATTTCAGTAAGATCTCTATCAACGCAGCAGTTTCCAAAACAGAGGAAGACTCTGGATGTGATGTGACTTTGTGTTTTCATTAGTTCAAATCAGCAAAAAAGTACAATGCGTAACTTCAGAAAAACAAATAATTTATTGGCCCAATTCCCTGAGTCTGAAAGCTGAGGATATACTCATAAGCCTATGCTAAAATAAAGAAGCTCCCATCAGCATGGTTTTCATATGGCTGGTTCACATTTCCTGTTACCATGGCTGTAGTAAATTCTTCAAAATCCCAACTAAAATAAAATTTGTGGGCATAACATTAACACTCTGTTATGCCCACAAGCACTAAATCTTTGCCAGAGGTGACTCAGTTATGAATTTCAGCAGGCAAATTCTGAATAGAAAGCCAAGCTTACTCTCCTGAAATCCATCCAGAGTTTCTACAGTTCATTCTAAAGATGGTCTGATGTGGAGTTGTTCACTGTGGTGAGATTAAAGGTAGTTTGCAAGGATTTTAGTGATGATAGTCCTCAATCACCACCATTCCACTGCCTATGCTATATACCTGCTGCCTTGCCATTGCTGAGGAGCTCTTGTTTTGGAAGAACAGCTCACTTCAGCACCTAGGACTGATAGGGATACCGGAGAAGTCTACCCCCTATCATTTGGAGCATCCAAACCTGAATAACGGCAAGAGAGTTTTCGGAGGAGGCCAGTGGCATCTGTATCTATGACCTCTCAAACAGTCTCTTCTGCCCTACCTACACCCATGAACCTGCTACAACAGTTCCTCTCCACTTTGCAGTGGCTGCAGGCAAGTGATAAAGCTAGTTTAAACTCATATTCTGACTTAAATAAGCAAGGTCCTTTTATTTATCCTTTTGGAGGAACCATTTTCTTCCAATTCTCACAACCTTCCTAGTGTTCTGATGGAGCCATTTCTTCTCAGGGTGTTAAAGAAAAATACAGTTCTGAAGATCTCATTTACAAAGGTGCATGAATCTCAGCAAATGAATCTTGCATCATGACATTCAAAAGAGTAAGTTACCAGTTTTCACCATGGTAAAAAACCACCCTGAAAAAAGAAAAAAAACTCATAGAAATGCCAAAAAAAAAAAAAAA
>VZRN01003031.1:1670655-1692716 GCA_013397935.1 Dasyornis broadbenti
AAAAAAAAAGGAAAAAAGGCAAGAGTTAACAAAGGATCTGGATTCAATAAACTGTTTCAGTGGAAAGTTAGGAGCCTAAACACTGAATCTGAGCCTAATAGCCCCTTGCTACAATTATGTTCACTTGAATGTTGAGCGCTGTGTCATTAGATGAGAGCATTCAGACAGCGCACTGCAGTAATAATTCACAAAGTGTTTACATTTCAACAGAGCCTTCTCTTGTGTATTCTTCTAACCATAACAGCAAATTTAGACATTTTATAAACACAGAATTGTTTTTAATTAAGGAATTTCACAGCAGTGAACTCTGATCACTTAATATTTTAAATCTGAAAACACCACTATTACAGCATATTAAGAGATTATTCTCTGTATACTTTGTACTCTGTATGACTAACATTTGCCCCCCAAAAATGCCACAGTTCCAGCAGACATTGCACAAAGAGAGTGGAAATGTTGTCCCTCCCTGTGGCTCTGCAAGAAAGCTGTACCTGTGACTCAGGAGAATATGCGCAGACAGTCTGCTTTCAGGAATGATCACGATCAGCTTCTGCATCCCTAAGAAATTCTGTATCTTTTAAGAAAGCATAGCTGAAATCAATACTTGGCTGCCAAGGAAAGTGGAGGGATTTTGCTTTAGTGCTGTGGGATTCATTTTCATGACTGTCAATCATACGATAATTTTCACAATTCCAGCACTGCAGTCTAACAAGTGCAATAATCTGTGGCCCAGACCTCTTGCCAAGCAGGAGTGAGTTAAGCTGAAAGACTAGGACACAAGAAAGGAGGAAAGGAGTGCCTGTTTCACCTGATTTGACCAGTATGCAATTTACACTTGAAAGGAAAACTGGGGAAAGCTCGATCTGGTAGAAACAGTTGGCAGCAGGGCCTGTTTGCAGCTAAGAAGCCAAAAGAAGGATTGTATGGCAACAAGGCTTCTGGTTCCTACATGAATTTCAAATCACAGCATTATGTTTAACCTCAAAACATCTGAAAGGAAATGATGAACAAGCATCAAACACTAATTAGTCATTATTTCTTGGACAGTCCATAGAAAACAAAGATGCTGGGTCAGATCAGAGTTTTGTAGCTTCTGTCAAAGCCACAGGGCTTTCCTCAGCAGCCCCTGGCTTTTCTATTCCAGCTGGGCACACCCAGGATGGCACGTGAAGCCCACGTGAAAGGTGGGAGGTCTTACCCTGGACTGAACTTTCAAGTATGTCACATCAACTGGGGCACATACTCTCTCCAGCATGAGGGCTGCTTCCAGTGCCTACATGGCTACTAAACCAGAATGTTCTCATCAATCTCAGCATTCCCTTTGCCATTCTCAAACATTTTCTTCCAAGTCCTGCATTGTTACAACCAGGCTTGTTCACACAAGACTATGAAGTCCTTCCAGATATTCTAAAACCAAATGAGGAATAGGACATGAAAGGGAACTTCCCTGCTCCAGTAGCTCCACTGGTAGCAGCAAATATGAAACATGACAACCCCATACAGTCTGAGAGCAACCTGCAGGCTGAAATTACAGAGACAGTGCACCATCTTTTTAATAGCTTCTGTCATTCTCCCTCAATTTCTGCTTGCATAAAGGCTTTAATGATACTATTGGCAAAACCCCTCCATTTAAGCTTAAACTCATCCTTTAATAACAAAGGTGGTTTATTTGACCTTTCTCATCTAATCTGGATTTCTGTGGTTTAGCGTGCATCCTCTATGAAGTCCTAGCACTGTGTGGAGCAGCACAAAGCTGACCAGTGGTCAGGATTTCTTTGCTTTGCCTTCTGCAACTCAGGAGTAATTTAATCCTTTCCCTTGTGAACCTTCCCAGGTCTGAATGCTGCCTCTGACACTGATGATGAGGACTGCAGGAAGCACGGAAAACAGGATACCACAGGAGCACACTGACAGCAAATATTTGTGTCGCTGTTCAAAATAAGCATGTAATGTTTATTGTATTACAGAATTTAATAAGATATAATAAGCTGTAATCAGATATCTCAGGTATAATATAAAGTAAATGCATTATAAATGCTGGAGAGTAACTAAAATTGATTAAACTGGATAATGTCGTTAAATGATATTTACTGCTAAAAGAAAAGATTTTTGTTAACCTGGCACGCAAAACTGACAATGTGTCTTCGGAATTGTTTTGTTTGCAGACAAAATCATATATTACCATATTTTCTCATCAGTTAAAATGATGGAAACACACAACGGATTTTTTCCAAAATAATAAAAATTGCTAGCAACTGAAATTATACAATTGTCTAACATAACATGCAAACCACATATGTGACTTGCTGTGGCATTACCTGATTGCCAAAGCTCATGAGATTTTCCATGTCCACTGTCATTCTGGCTGTGTTTGAACAGAAGTTGTTTCTGTAACACTTCAAACTAAATCTGTTCCAGGAAGAGTCTAGAAGAAGCAGTATAAAGCAATATACTATAAAGTTTCTTAATCATGTATTTATTAATCAAAGGGAAAAAAAAGTAAACCACCAAGACAATCTGTTATTAGTTGCACTGGAACACAGCAAAGCTGTAGCATGGGCTGTGAACGAAGATACAAAATTGCCCTATCTGCTCTTTCTACTCTTATACATGAAATATAGAAAATGCTTCCCACAGAACTCCGTTGGCAAAGGGTTACAACCAAAGAGCTTGCAAGCTAGCTGCTCCTACTCTGGCAGAAGAACATGAAATACATAACATCCACAGAGGGTCCACACCATGAAGGCAGAAGCAGATAAGCTGCATTACTGCAGCCACACATTCAAATTATATTTGGTAATATAAAGCAGTTGCCTCTAGAGGATAAGATCTTTTCCTCATATCTAACTGCAAAAATTGTCCCATGAACTAGAGAAGATTAATTTTCAGTCAATTTGTTTTCTTCATCCTTTAAACTTTTCTCACTCCCACAGTAACATCAAACCACTTAATGTCTTGTGTATGAGAGATGGCATGTGTTGCATTTACTCTGGACTTAGGTATTTGTTTACTGACTGGTCTGAACATGGGAGGACTGACTATCTGGATGCTCTCAAATACAATATCACATGAAGTTTGCCCAATTGTTTGATCTTGTTCTTTGGGAACTAATTTGGGTCTTTATCTTCCATCAGCATTGCAATGGAAAGTAATGAAATTGATTTCTATTTTAAACTTCTATCCCTTTTCAAACTTTGGCTAAATTTAGCGTGAGAGCTCGAAAGTCAAAGAGAGAAGAGGGAAAGGGAAAGAGCAGAGGGAGGAGATCCAGACACACTGGGGTGCAGCCTCCTTAAGAAACTAAGCTAAAGTATCACTGGATTCTTCTATGCCTGGTACGTATCACTGCTACACAGGGCTCAGTGCACACAGTGCACAGTTCTCTCCCTCAGATAAGGATCTCCAGGTGACTTCTAATGGGTCTACCCAAGCTCCATAATTTCTCAGCAGCCAAGTGCGTGCATCCACACACTGGACTTTCACAGCGGGACACAGCTGCTAATGATGACAGCCAGCAGTGAAGCCAACCTCAGTTCAAACTGAAAAACAGTTTGGTTCTTCAGTGGAAGTGAAGAACAAAGAGTTTATGCTGAGCATCTTGGCAAGTTTTGCTTCCTGGTGCTGTGCCCACAGGAAGGCAGGGAGGACAGCACACAGTCGGCACACAGAAACACAACAGTGGAGGCAGAGAATGGGCACCATTGTCTTGTCAGCTGATTGTAGCCTATGTGATGCACAGGCTAGGCTGGGAACTAATGAGGCTTAGCAAGAGCATCACTGAAAGAGATGCAGTTTAGCTTATCAGCAGATAATAAGTAAGCAAAGGTATAGTGACAGGACTGTTATGCTAGCAAACAAGACCAAAAAGTCATCAGTAAAGGAAAATGCAAAGAAAAAGAAAGATTTGTATTAGCTTTCCTCACGTGTTTTGGTTTTGTTTCTCAGTCTGTGCCTCCAGATAGAAAAATAAGATAGAAGCGGAATTAATCAGGTCAACTGTACAGTTTGGTTTGTGCCTCAGAGCACAGATTGATTATGCCTGCATGGGCAATGTTCCAGAGAAGTTTCTCAATCACAGCAATAAAACAGGTATTACATTTCATAGATCTCTCCCCTCCTTACTCCCATCTGCTTGATTCCTCTCCATTCTCAACTTCCCCCTTTCAAGGGATATAGAGATCTAAGGCTCATCCTCTCCTTTCCAGCTGAGTACAGCATTGGGGAGAAAAAAAATAAAGGATCAGGTGAATCTCATAATGAGGGTTCATGATGAAAGGTGTTAAGAGAAAGCTCTCCTTAACCAGCTCCTGATACAAAGGAGGGTTACAAAGCCTTAGGAGGGCCTCCAAGAGTTTGCTCTGCAGTATTTTCAGCTGGCAGATAGGAAGGCAATAGAGCTATGCTCTACTGTAGTCACCGAGCAGGGTAAAAGACCTAAAAGTAACTAATAAATAACAGAGGCATTTAGTAACTGTAACTGTTTTCCCAGCAAACAGTGGGACATGCTCCGCTACACCCTAACAGATTTCCAGGTAGACTGCCATTAAATATGCTAAACAGCTGCAGAGCTTCTATTTTGCTAGCAAATTAGTGCGTGCAAATAAGAAGCCTTTGTCTTTCATCACCAGCATGGTAGGACATGCCATAAAGACTGCAGGACTCCTCTGAGGCTTTTCTTTCCTGCGTTGTATATCTTCACCATGTTTCCAGTCCACAGACCATTGAAGTTAACAAGAGGAGTCCTACAGATTTCACTGAGTTTCACCTCAGAGGCAGTTGTTTGGGTTTCTTTCAATATTCATTTAAGCAAGCTACATGGCCTCTAACTGTGAAACCTCTCTTAATTCCAAAGCAACCTACAGAAAGGAGCGCGATAGCTGTCATGTTCAAATATGAAAGAACACAGACAAATCAAAATAAGAGATCTCTAAAACACTTGTGGAGGTATATCCAAAAGGCATACTTCCACAAAAACCAAACCAAACCCCCACAAACCACAGACTGTCTTCCTCATCCCTTCAGCTTTTAAACTGCTCAGATGCACAGGTAAGTATTTAGTGAAGGATTTCTCCACCACACATGTATGCCTATTTTCTGTGTTCTACAGATACCTAAAATATTTTTTCAAGTTTTTCAATAAAACTCTCCCCTTGGGCCATGAAGTAAGTGATAATAAGTTGTGAAGAATATTTATGCAGTCATCACTGCAGTGGTGATGCAATAAACGATGAGCAGCCTGCAGAAAGAAAAAAATTATAGCACTCAGGTTCACGCATATTTCGCTCTCCCAGAGCCAGAGGATCTGCCAGGGAATCTGTCTGGTGTTTTAAATGTGGTATATCAGAATGTGAGCCTTGTACCGATTCCCCATTAAACCAGACTCTCAGCTGGTGATTTCAGTATAGCTCCACATTTGATTTCTATCACTATGATCTGAAATACATCCCACTATGACATGAATGGCAATTGAGGCACCATTGTCTGAACACGGCTAAAGTGACAGTTGAAGTAGCAGAATCTGCTCAATTCTTAGATATGCTGATCTTTCTTTCTCATCTTTCCCCAAAACTCACATCTTTTTCCCCTACCTTACAAAAAACCTCGGTGTCTCACACCATCTGGACAGACTTCATCCCTCTGCGGGGCCACGCTCCTCAGCTCTGCCTTTAGACTGTGGCTATTCCATTAATATACTTGCACTCTCAAAATAATGGTTGGGGAGGTGATGAACTTTGAATGAAATGTTTGTGTGGCCCTGTTCCTTGCCAGATGAGACTGAAAGTAGCAAAGAATTCAGCAGCTGAGGAAGAAACAGCAAGTGTGTAGTTTTGGAGCACGACCTGAAAGCTTGGATCACCCTGCCAGCAGGCCTCCAACTCTTAAAGGACCATCAGCTCCACTAGAAAGCGGCATTTTGTCTTGTGTTCAGCAGCACCTGGTGTTCCTTCCAGCTCAGACAATAGGTTAACATAGAGGAACTACTACCCAAGCAAGAGAGTCACCACAGAAGTAAAGCTTCTTTAGAAAGAGCATTTCTTGACCTGAACAATCTTTGCTTTTGGGATAACCAGTCCTTTGGGGGCACTTGTTTAAATGCTAATAAAAAGTCAGAAAAGGAACAAAGCTTCCTAGAACAACTGTGGTTGCAAAGTAACCTCAAAAGAAACTGTGTTAACTGGCATATCTAGTTATACTTCAGCAGAAACAAGCCCTATAGTATGCCAAATTACTTTATCTTAGAAAAGTAATTTCTTAATCTAATTTCAGAAGAGAACATACTGTTTACCAATTCCCAAGTAAAGGAGAAGAGTCCAGGAAGCAAAACTAACCAAACTACTATACAAGTGGCCACAACATAATTCCTTTTTTCCCTCTGGAAAAATTCACAGCGCTGTTAAGAAGTCTGAATGGGATTTTGTGCAAATGGAATAGTTAAAACCAGCAGGAAATAGCAAAATGAATATTGTTAGGCTCCAATTTCCACACTGACGCAAATAGTACTCTCGGTTAAAGAAGGCGCTGCACCTTTTAGCCCGAGGTTCATTAAGATGTTTGTACGTACTCATACTGCTTTTGGAAAGAGCTAAAACTGGGCAGGTAAAGCCCTGTGCTGAATTCACTGCAACATGAGTTAACAAACCTCATTTAGGATATTGTGACTAAACAGAGCTAATATCTTTATTTGTACATGACACTTGTGGGATACAGTACATGTAAGTTATCTGCTGAATGAAGTGAAAGAAAGAAAAGAGAAGTACTCTGTCAATTCTCTTCTCCCATTTCAGAAAATAAAAACTCATTTCCAAAAAGAAAGAGGACAAAGATGAGAAAGTAAGGAAATATCAAGCAAACTCTGCTGAAACAATACTTTTCCCAAATAGCTGGCTTCTGCTCCCTTCTTTCGTTATATGGCAATACGTCAATTGATGACGCTCATTGTCTGCTCAGACTTTGCTGCCATTTCTACTTATGCATTTTGAGTATCAGCCACTTATAAAAAACTGATTTAACATAGCTCCACAGATAGGTTCCATTCTCAGCTAGTAGTAAAACACAATGAACTAAAAGGATGGGAAAGACAATGATGTGAATATCCCTTATTTGAAAGGGATGCTTTGAATATTCAGGGAACAGTTGATCTTTTTTTTAGGTCCATATTTCTCAAGTAGTGTAAAAATACATAACACAGTTATAGAATGGTACAGACTTTCATAGTTCCAAAACCACCAGCACAGCATCATCCTGATCCCATATGGGGCCCCTAGAGGCTGTCAGCATAAACCAACTAATGTCCCCTCTTACATACAATACATATACTCAAATATTTCATAAGTCTGAAGTTCTTTCTGCTGGTTCTGTCATTTAAAGCTGCTCCTATGAATACATGCAATATGACTCACAGTTAAGTATACTTGTTGAAGTGATGCTACAAATTTAAAAGTTAAAAAAGGTGTTTCAAAGGATTTTGAAGACCCTCCTATTAGCAGGAATGAAAGAAAACTCATACTCTGCAATAGCTTCAGTCAGATCTGTATATACATTTCTAAAAACAGATATAAAAATCATGTCCCTTATGACAGAAGGCAACTCATAAAACTCTTTGCCTCCATTAAACGTAATTTCTAAAAAGAGTATGTTGCAAAACTCTTCTCAATACTGCTTGGGATCAACCTGTTAGTCAAACCAGAAATTTACTGGCACCAACCAGAAGTCATCTGGTTTTGTTTGGGCTTTTTTGCAGCTGCTCCCATTTTACAGGTGAATTGTCTGCAGATTTTTCACAGATAATGCACTCACTTAAATTCCTCAAATCATCAGAATCCACTGTGAATGTCTATATCCCAGGTGTCCATATCTTCAAAAGAGATATATGGAGAACCTGGGTGTTCATCTCTCCAGGACAGGATACAAAATTTGCCTTTTTAGTATGGATTGCAGAATCACAAAAGACAGATGGACACCACCTCTTCAGAAACCAGTTATTGTCCCAAAAGTCATGCTCGCTCCTAGTGCTACTTTTTTTTCCACCTCTGTATAAATGCAAGTGCTGCTTATTCACTGTAACACAGGAGATAGGCTGAAGGTCTGAAAACATTGTAACTCAGCTGATGCATCACATAATCCTAACAACTAGATGGGTAATTTGGGGATTTTTTTTGGTTTTTTGGGTTTTTTTTTTTGTTTTTGTTTTTGTTTTAGTATTTCCACATACCTTACTGTGGGATCTTTAGTACTCCAAAGACCTGTGTTGCAATGAATTGACCTTTCACGTGGTTCCCATAAATTAAGAACTTAAATAGTTACATTTATCCAGGCAGAAACAGAATTTTCTGAAAATTGAAATAGTGGAGTTTAACTTTGCCCTTTTTATGTCCGTTGTTTTTAAGAAAAATGCTACATAGCATTATGATCTCAGCTATAATTTTGTTATCTATCAGTGAGGTAAAAACAGCACAGAAGATCTAAAAGAGAAATACAGATTGGGGTGCTGTCCCTCTCACCTACCCTTCTGTCTGCTACAATTTCTAACACAAAGCTATTTGGCTGAAAACAATGAAACTCATACCAAACTCACAGTTCAAAAAGTGGACCCATTAATCTTATGGGAAGAATAAACATATACTCTCAGTGACTTTTTGTTAGGAAAACAGTTACTCTTGCACACAAAGCTGTCCTTAACTGGAGACTAGCAAGCTGAGCTGCCAGGTATTTGAGCACTGGGGAAGCTCAGGCTGTCTTAAGTATCACAGTTTGGCTGATGAGCAAGCTGGAAAGGAAAAAATTAATGTCACTCTGGATTAATTTCAGAAAACACTAATTTCTTATTTTAATGGTTAGGTATTTTTAAAATGAGAGAAAAATCTCTGCACATCAAAATGAAGAATTCTTAGTTCCTAAAGTACAGTTTTCTGAAAAACAGATGTGACTTAGGCCTTTAACTTCCTACAAAGAGCCCCTGCTTGGTGTAGAGTGCCACCAAAACCACTGATAATGGTGCAGAAAAGGGAAGTCCTTTGCCAAAGCTGGTGTTTCCACCAATGTAACACCTTGATTGCAAAGAGAACATACAAGTCATAATTACTTGCAATTTGTATGGGTTTCTCACAGACCTTTAAGTAGTACAAGCCTCCCTTGCTGAGCTGCACATCCCTTAAAGCCACAGTCCCAAAGTCAGACAAGCACCAGCACCTTTGGAGAGATTTGTAGATGAATGAGAAAATCTGGTAAAATTTAAGTTTTTCTTTGGCTGCAGCCACCAGTGCTGCTGTACAGAATAAAGCAGCTCCAGTGAACACTATCTTCCAAATTGTAGAGAGCATCAATTCTGTTTCATTTAAAAGCCAAAATCAGGCAAACATTTATGAAATGGAAACTGTTGCAGAAAGCGACTGTCCTATAAGGCAGAAAAAGGGGGATCTCTGTTTTGTGATCCAAGTTGCAACACTCCCTGGACATCACAGAAATAAATTTTTACTTTTGATACAGTAAATGACAGCACTTTGAACTGCCATGGAAACTGTTTGGGATTTCAGGTGGGCCATTTCCATACACTGCATGAATCACTACCTATGAAGAAGCATCCTGGAGGACACTAGCAGGGTACCTTCCAGCTGAGGACACCTGCAGCTAGAATGGAAAACCAGGACTGCCTTCTAAACGTAATGCTTTGAACATCTGGGAACACAGTGTCAAGTCTCTCTTTGCAGGAATAAAGGAAGAAGGAAGAAAGGGAAAGAAAGAAATGAAGTGCCATCAGAAATCAAGTTAAAAAATCTCCTGTTTCTCCTGTGTTTTGAGAAATGTATTCTTCTGCTGAAGGATTTCAGAGGACCACACAATGTTAAAATGGCAAGAGCATCAGGGTGTTTAGTAACTTATACAATAAATATATTGGTCAGACTGTGCATGCACTCCAAATATCTTTTAATTATCTAGATCTGACATAAACCAATGTTCAGTCTTAGAAGATAAGACAACAGCAATGGGGCAGCAGAGCTTTGCCCAGTGTTCTTCCTCAGAGCAAAGCACACTCTCCTCTATTAGTGTTGAGGCGGACAAAGACAAATGGTGAGCATCCTTTGTGTGGTTCACAGCATCAAGCCTTGCTGGAATGCAAGTATCAGCCTTTACAATGACAAACTCCAGCCAGCACGGCCAGGAGGATAATCAGAAGCTGTGTCCCTCTCTCATCTTCTTGCCAAGGACAGCAGAACTCAGTTCATTATGGCCATGGCAGACATCCTTCCAATGCCTTTGCATGAATGCACATAAACTATGATTTTACACTCATGATCAAAACCACAGGAAGCAGACTTCCAAAAGGAAAGGAAAAACGGGCATGAAAGAGGAACAAAGAAAAACATGTGAGATCTGATTTTTCCCAGTGGGACAAGATGAGCTAGGACAAGATTGCCTTTATATAAACTCTGAAATCATACATAAACAAGTGGGAAATGGGGAGTTCAAACAATGAAGACAGACTAAATCACTTGAATTCAGAAAGCTTGCTCTTCAACTCTCTAATTTACTTTTAAATTGTCTTACTTTTTAGTACATTAAGATAAATTGTTGGAGCTAAGAATTCTTACTGAGCTTTAAAAGTAAGACAGAAGAAGATCTACAGCGTAATGCTTCCAATTTACATTAAAGTCTGTGCACTATTATCTTCTTATTATCTCCTAAAGATTTTTCCAGGCATTTAATTAACATATGACAAGATACCCAAGTTAGCAAAAAAAAGTCACCATTTAATGCACTATCTATAGCCTTTCAGAAGTTAGTTACCTATTGTTTTTCTCCTAATGCACTACCTAGTGCACATCTATTATGCTATTTTAATAGCAAGGCTCTGACACAGAAATAAAAGGAACAGAGTTCTCCAGGTACCCACATTACATTTGCTAATTTGATTTCAGCACAGTGTCTTTCAAAGTCAATGAAACACAGGTAAAGTTTAGAAGTCTTCACCGAAGGACTCTGCTGTGACAAAGGGTGCTGGTATTAGCCTGCCTGCCAGAGCTCTGGCCAGGACCTGGGTCCCAGAGAAACCCTGGGGAGGCATTAACTTTAAATGAACACAAGCCTAACAAACAGCCTCAGAACATCTCTAGAAAGGTGGTGGAACAATTACCAGGGCCCCAGGATGGGGGCGATGCCCATGGGGTCTGTCAGGGCAGGGTCTGTCTCCCAGTGCTTGTTCCACCACCCCAGTCAGGATCAGGGCTCGGAACAGGTGATGGGGCTGAGGCCAGGCAGGGCTGTGGGGAGCTGGAGAGGGGCCCTGCTGCAGTTGCAGCATCACTGGGGCAGAAACTGATGGCTCTGGGGGGCTGGGCAGGAGCAGTCAGGCCTGGTGGTGCCCACCAACAATAAACACCCCAGGTGTCATTTTCAGGTATCCTCAGTCTTTTGCACACATTCCCTGGACACAGACCATGAGCCTCTCCCACTTTAAGCCTTTTCCAATTCAAACAAAAAATTACCCTTGAAAAAGTGGCAGGAAATATTAGCATGCTTCACACTTATATTTTATGCATCCCCTTTCTACCAAACACATGAAGCTCTCTGAGCTGTTGATCTGAGGAAGATCTGTGGGTTCTGCTTTACTAATGTGGCAGGAAAAGCCTGCAGCAAGTACAAAAAAGCAAGACGTGCTTTAGGATGAATAGACACTGTTTAAAGCAAATTCTCCCATCAAACAAGAGTCTCTGTTTCTTAATAGCCCCATATCTAGTGCCTTCCACAGCATAAAATCCCTCACCGGTTTGTTTTTTGGTTTTTTGTTATCCCCTTCCTTGGAGAAAGGTAGTCTAGTAGCATTTTCCTGCTGCTTATCTCAGCAGTCACAGAGTCTTGGTGGTGGGAAAGGACCTCTGGAGATCATCCAGTCCAATCCCTGCTGCTTAAGCAGGGTCAGCTACAGAAGGTTGCTCAGGGCTGTGTCTAGTTGAGGTTTTTATATCTCCAGGGATGGAGACTCCACAGTCTCTCTGGGCAATATTCACCAGTGTTCAATCACCTTTAAGTTAAAAAAAAGTTTATCGTACATTTAAACAGTGTCTGTCTTTCAGTTTGTGCCCATTGCCCCTTATACTGTTGGCAGGCACCTCTGAGAAGAATCTGGCTCTACCTTCTTTACTCCACTCCACCAGGAATGTATACACATTAATGTATAGTCCGACTGACTAGTCCCAGCATTCTCAGTCTCTCCTCAGATGTCAAATGCCCCAAGCAAGTCCTCAACCACCTCTAAGACCCTTTGCTGAACTCACCCCGAGCATGTCCACACCTCTTGCCTCTGAGGCAAGCTCAGAACTGTACTTGGTACTCCAAATGTGTCTCACCAGTGCAGAGTAGAGGGGAAGGATCACCTTTCCCTGTCTACTGATACTGCTTTCCCTGATGCAGCCCAGGAGATTATTGACTGACTTTGCCACAAGTGTGCCTTGCTGACTCACGTCTATCTTGCTGTCTGCCACAAAACACAGGCCTGTTTCTGGAAAACCATTTTCTGACCAGTCGGCTCCCAGCACGTGCTGATGCTTGGGAGCTGTTCCAGGCTCATGACCTTTGCATCTGCCCTTGTCAGGCTTCATGAGTTTCCTGTCAGCCCATTTCTCCAGCTAATCTGAATTACAGCACAACCATCAGATGCATCAACCACTCCTCCCAGTTCCGTATCATTTGCAAACTTCTTGAGGATACACTGTCCCATCATTCAGGTTGTTAACAAAGATGTTAAATAGTATTTGTCTCAGCATCAATCCCAGTGACTGAACTCCAGCTGGACTTCATCCCACTGGTCACAACCCATCAGCTCAGGAAATCAGCTAGTTTTCAGTCCACTGTCCACTTATCCAGCTTGTACTTCATCAGCTTGTCAATGAGGATACTAGAAGAGACAGTTTCAACAGCCTTGTTAAAATCAACATAAGCGTCATCCGCTCCTCTGACCACATCTACGGAGCCAGTTATCTCATCAGAGAAACTTATCCAGCTGGTCAAACATGATTTGCCTTTCAGAAATCCATGCTAACTACTCCAAATCACCCTCTCAGCCTTAATATGCTTCAAAATGGTTTCCAGGGAAATTTGCTCCTGAAATGCTTTTACCCATCTCTCTGCTTAGAGAGCTGGCATGCTGTCTCACTGCCTTGGGTCTTCTGCAGGGTTGTTAACATTTACAGCATCATCAAATCTTTGCTAGAACTAGTATCAGTTCTGTTCTCCATCTTTCTCACCTAGAAAAATGGAACAAAATCTTTTCCAGTCACATCATCCAACTTCCCATTGAGCTCAGAAGCAACAAATACCTGGAACAGCCCTCACTAGGGAATAACTACATTTTCAGTTCTCATTTCTTGGTGGAGAAGGGGAAATCTGAATATCTTCTACTTCAAAAAAAACCCAAAACCCTTCACAATCTCTCACTCCTTGAAAAGGCAAGAAGGAAAGAGCAATAAGAAAAACCTAGATTGCCAAGCAGTTTAAGGGGACAAATCTTATCAGAAAATAGCAGTGTCAAGTAACATGAACTTAGGAGGTAGAGTCAAGCAGTTCTAGACTCAAACTTAGCCCCATTTCCTCACACTCTTAGGTCCAGCTCTACAAGATTTCACTTTTCTGTACACAATTGAGTATGTCTGCTCTAGGAAAGGCAACAAACTGCCACCTTCAATACCTAAACTAAGAACAGTACTATTTGTACATTTTGGATTTTTCGTCAACCTCCAGAAATATTTGACCTCATTTTTCATATATATCTAATCATTCAGTGTGAGCCCATATTAATCCACCTATTTATTAGCCTCAAAATGCTTTAGAGGACTGGGGCATGCTGACTGATTTATAAAGATGATCCAGGCGTTACGAAGAGGTCCTTTGATCTGTAGTATGCAAGAAACCTCTCGAAGACCTGTCCAGACTGGTTCCAGCTATCAGGCTGAAGGCTGGACTCTCAGAAGGTGCAAAGAGGGAGCAGGTGAGCAAAGGTAGACTGAAGTGGCTCTTCCTTTTTTTTCTCCAAGGCTTTTACTCTGTTTCAGATGATAAGTGCCACATACAACTGTGAAATGTTTTTATAGCTCATCTAAATTTTACAGCTCATCTAAAGGTCTGTCATCAGACTATGCTGACTTAGTGAAACCAAGGCCCTCCACAAGACAGACCCACACCATTCATCAGGAGCATGGCTCAGATTCTGGGTGAACTTCATTGTTAAGAGCAATATGAAAATGTTTCTATTCTCTATCTTGCTTAAGAGTACTCATCTAATTCTCAAAGGTAACAACCCTACAAGGCAGAAAAGATCCAGATGAGTTTCCGACATATGTGCTGGATCTTACACAATCAATGCAAGTATGTGAGCTAGTAAGACACCAGCTAGTCTAAAGCATATCATTACCTTCTTTCTCTGTTTGTCACAAAAGCTGGCTCTAGGTTTTCCTCATCACTGCAGGTCAAACCAGTATAAGAACCCAGCTTTCCTGACGAACAGCCTTTGCATGAAGCTTCCTTCTTTGTAACACTGTGAACAATTTTTTCAAGCATCTGGCACTTGACAGCTCTTAAAGAAATTTTCAATGTAATAGCTACGCAGTAAGGAGGAAAGTTGTTTGAAATGTTTTTTCTTCCTTAAAGAAGAATTCCCAGTTTTAAAAAATCCAAACCTCAGACTTCCTTAGTACCCTCTGTGGAACTACATCAAACTTTTCTTCATTCTTGCTGTGATACATCGGCCTTCATTTTGATGTCTGTGAGAAAGAGATGCACACAACACTGCTCAAACCAGCAACAAGTGAAGATGCCTGTGTTTTCTCCTCTCAAGACCTCTACAGGTTTCTTCATTCTGTATATTTAAACATTCCCCATTTATGTTACTGTCGTTTGTTTATGTGTGCCTTTCTCTGTGTACCACAGGATGGCAGCAAATGTTAGAATATTAAGAAAACAGCCAGGCCAGAGACAAAATAAGAGTATTACACTTGATTTATGTATGTATTATTGTTACCTGAAACAAAAGGACTAATTCCTGAATCCAAGTTCCCAAAATGCACATATATAAACACATGTTCTCAGGCACATAAACACAGTAATGCATGAATCCACACCATAGCAGGTTAAAGGCATTTACAAAAATATCATTTAAGGGAAACAGGGGATGCCATTACAAAAACTGACTCTGCAATTGACAAGATGTTTTGTTTGATCCAAAGTAAAGAATAATCAGAAAAATTGAGATGGAATACAAATTTGTGTGGAATGACAGTAAGTTGCCATTGAGTAGGATTATATTGCTTAAATGTGTTAATATTGAAAAGGCATACATAAAAACTAAGCCAGAGGAAACATTCAAAAATCATCTCAAGAGACAAGTACTCTTCCTGTTTCAGGTACATTAAAAATGCATGCAAAATGTTTTACATAGACAGGCTAATTTGATTGAGGGCACTTGCCACAGGCAAACTAGAAAATCTTGCTTTTTAAAAAATTAAGTAAATTGTGTATAGATCTTACATGGAGTTCACAACTGGTGTCTCAAACTTTTTTTATAAAGCATTCTCAGTAATGAGCTCAAAAAGAAGACAAGTAAAGGAGGACAATGTATATGGAAAAAGTACCAAATAATCTAATAGTGACATTTTCAACTTTTCAAGTGAGTTATAGACTTCAAAAGCTGAGATTTAAAAGTCTGTATTTATTGTAATTATAAAAATAAAGAATAAGAAACAACAGAGAAAATATAAAAATCCAATAAAACATTTTTAGAATGGGTAAGGTTTTAATACTATTTTTGTAGAACCACCTTTAATTGAAAACTATGGAGTAGTTTGAGAGGAACGTGTTCATACAGTTTCTAGTGATGAAAGGCTTGATAAAGGGATACTACCACTGTGCAAAGTTATTCTCTCTAACCCTTCAAACAGTTTAGAAAGTTTTATAGTAAATTTAGATTAAATATTTATTATTTATAATTCATGCCACATCATCTTCTGCTTATAAATTTTTCTGCTTTCTTCCCACCTTGCCATTTTGCTTCTCTGTCTGATGCCAAACTAGTCAAGAGTCATGCTATTATAGCTGGTAAATCATCAATATTCTGAAGTAATAGGCTATGTCAGTTGCTTGCAAGGTACTTCCTCCCAAAAAGATCAATGAACCTCATTTGAGGAAGCCATGAACTGGCATGGCTGACTCTGATTTCAGGACTCCAGCCAATCAAACTTGTGATCTTTGCACTGTGACAGCTAGACTTGACACTTCATCCTAGCTGTCCCCTTAGAAAAGTGTGATAAATTGTGTGGTCACTGGACATAAAATTAGAAGGAAGGTGAGGTATGTGGTGTGGCATAATTGTTCCTAGGGAATTAGGAAGGGATATGAAAAGCAACACTGGGGAAAAGGCTTATGCCTTTGTCTCAGGCACAGAGCAATTTGTTTGGCAGACATTTTGGCTGGCCACAGGAAATTCATACTCATATGTTTTAAACTTTGTAGAGAAATGTTTTAAAAAGTCATATCTGATGCATGGGGAAGAGTGACTTCTGGATGTTACCTGCAGCTGTGCTTTTCTACTAGATCTGCTGTGTTACAGCCATGGCCTTTTCCCTCAAAAACTGTGCGAAAACCATTGTACTTGACTATTCTTTTTTAATCTGCTGCCAAATCCTGGCTGTACAATGAGGCAAGTACAAGGGCACAGCTACTAGCCCAGTCTGTACAGCCTTTCCTCTCCTCAGGCCATTCTCATCCCACAAATATGAATAAAGTTCTGAAAAAAATAAACATTTTCTATAGTCTTCTGCAACCTTCTTGCTGTAAAAATAGATTGCAACCATGCTTATGTCACATTGTTGCCCAGCAACCTTTTCCCCCCCTCTTAATCTCCCTGTTCTCTAATATCTTATTGGTTTTCACCATAATCAGTCTGCAAACTACGAGTCACTAGTTAGAAACAGCACTGCCTGCTAAGCTTGCAGGACACTCTGCCCTTCAATGATTACACAGGCTTAGGGAGATATACCTTATAGAGTAACCGGAGACGGGATGTTGACCTAGGGGGAAAAAGGTTAATGGAAAACATGAGGGACAGGGAGAGAAGTTGGGGGGGGGGGGGGGGGGGGAAGTCCTCTATCTTGAGGAAGCTTACAAAAATAAAATAAAATTTATATCTCTAATCCCTTCCCCTTCTGTCAAGGTCAGCAAAGAGGAATCAATGACCTTATCATAGTGTCTCATTTGCCCCAATGAGCTCTGGAGAAGGATCTTTCTTTGAAAGAATAAGGATTGTCAGGCAGAACAGCAAGGACTCACAGCTGAGCATTGGAAAAGCTTATTGTTTGAGAGGGAATGACCAGAAAATGAAGCTTGCAAGCACAGCTTTCACACACACAGTCATTTGTGTGAATGGACTCAGCAGATGAATGTCCAACAGAGCAGTGACACCAATGGGTAAAGCCTAGATCCATAGAGCTATTCGGAGAGGAACTGAAGTGCTTAAACTTAGGCATGTGTGAGCATTTTAGAAGTTATAAGGTATTCAGTCTAGCTTTCAGCTGCTGCCTAGAACAGCGTGGGTCTCCCATAAACCCTACATCTTAGCTGCCATCTCTTTGCTGATATCTGGGGTACCAGAGGAAATCTAAAACCACATTACATGCACGCCTGTGCTTTGGTCCCTGAATCACTCTTCAAATATCTGACCTCTATTCACATAATTCAACCTTTATTTGGTTTAATGAATGATGGGGGAAAAAGATATCCCGCCTAGCATCTGTGTTTAACAGATACAGATATCTGCATTTATATACCTGCCAAAGGCTAATACACCTTGCATTGGTGCTGTTCTTATTTTTGTTGCATCAGGACTCCACCTTCCCAGGCAGCTCTGATTAGTGTCTAATCAGAGAGAAAGCCTAGCAGGCACCAGTAGACCAAAACATCTCCAGAGATAGTCAGAAACCTAACATCTATTTCAAATCATCTCTGAGCGTTAGGCTATGGAAATGCAACCAGATTCTGGGGCAAGATTTTCTACCTTCTTTGCAAAGGTTTAATCCATCTCAGTGGGCCTTGTGACTGATCCGTTGTTTTATCTCTACAACCTCACATCATCTAAGCTGACAAGATCACAGCCAAGAGATGACCTGACAGTGGTAGGTTAGTCAGCACCTTCCAAATCAGCAGCTGATGGTAGTGTTGCCAATATCAGCCTTGGGAAGCAGAGTTAACAGTGAGGTAGGTACTGAAATACCTTTACTTTTCCAGGTAAAAGATTCCTCAGACTTCAAGAGAGAAGTCCTTTGCCTTTTTAAGCTTTAGTTATGGCTAGTGTTAGCACAAACAGTGAAACACTGCAACAATCCACATCAGCTTCTCAATGTGGAGGAATACCATCTATTTCTGTTCATATATTACTGATTCTTAGTTGATCCAGAATGAAGTGGCACTACATGCATACTGTAATAGTTACACTGAGTGCAGAAAATTTCAGCAAACAGATGATCATGAGCTATTCCAGATTGCTTTCTTCCACACTACATCAGAAGTCTAATTTCAGTATTTTATAGTGAAATAAAAACAACATATCACAGTAAAATGATAGAATTTATTCAACAGCATTAGCAAGGAGTAATAACATTAACAATGATAAACCTTTTTCTCATACAATTAAGGAGCTAAATATGACAGATACAATCAGCTACTCTGACCTCTTCAGCTATTCAATGCACTAAGAAAAGCAAATTTAGATTTGCTTTCAGTGAGCAGTAAGGACATCACAGAAAACCTAAATATAGAATACGACCTTGGACAGAAGGATCACAGGAGGTCTCTGTTTAAAGTAAACTAGAAATATAAAGAAAAACTCCACAATAAATTGCTACAATTAAAACAGATCACTCAGTTAATCTCCATGAGTAAAATCAGATAGATTGAGGATGTCAGGGACTTGAATGTGAAGTAAGTCTGGGACTTCTCCAAGTCAGAGGTACCCAAGGTGTAAATCCCAAAATTGTGTTTTCAGTAATTATGAGGACTTGTGTTAGGAGGCATCAGATCTAGTGGATGAATAACTACCTGGAGGTAGATAGAAAAGGAAAGTCTACCAAGTAATGGAAAATAGGGTGAAATGGTAAAGAATGAGATCTTCTTAACAGTAGAGATCAGGAAGGCAAAGGATAAGTGAAAATAATGAGAAATCAAACCAAGAACACTTTAATCCATAAACAAGAGAACAAAGACAGAATAAGAAGGGGCACATTGCAGTTGGCACAGTGCAAAAACTAATGCAAATATGGTCTCAAGTGAATGCTTTGTCTGCCTTACCAGTAACATATGGAAACAAACTTTGCAAGCAAGTCAAAAGCTTAATCTACCCACAGAGGCAGGGCTAGGTTAAAAAAAATGGAAAAAAAATATTGAAGAAGTGCTGAGGGCAGCATATAGCGAGTGTGTCTCCATTCATACTACCATAAAATTAAGGTTTCAATTCCCAGTTATTTAAATGGTTACAAAACAAAGCTGCAGTTTACAGTTGGAGACTTTCAGAGTGATTCAAACTATGTAAAAGAATAAAAAAAAAAAAAATTCCAGAAGCTGACTGATGATTTAAGCCAACTGAAGTGCCATACACTTCATTAAAATTACCTTCACAGGATCTGGAACTATTTTAGGAGGCAGTGGAGTCTTTAAGTGTCTAAAGCATCTTGCTTTTTTTTCTTCTAAAGGTTTATTTCCATGAAGTGTCTTGAGTTAAATATATGCCTTTCCCCTGACTGTTTCAGATTAAATAATAAAGTGCATTTATTAAGGAGGAAAAAAACCCTTTGGGGTGGGCGGGGGGTGATATCTGAAGAGGCCTTTTTCCAACTGTCAACATTTTGAAGCTGAGTAATAATGCAGCCTTGGGGTTGCCATGGGAACGTGTTTCATTTCCTAGGTGACAGCAATTGTATGTCGTCACCAGTGAACTGCACTGACTCTGGAAATATGTCAAGTTTACTTCAGACGCTGGCATCCCAAGACTTCCTGCGCCTGTCCCAGGCTGGCACCTCTAACCTGCCATGGCTCCCACAGGACCCAACCTCTCATCCTCTCCTGGGAAGCACAGCCTGGTTTGGCCAGGGCAGTAGAGTCCAACATATTTTGATGTGAAGAACCTAGCAAAGAGCAGCTATCCCCTTGGTATTCCCTTCCATTGCCTTATGAACCTTCTACAGGCACCATTTCATTCTCACTTGAGCACCAATATTCAACCTTTTGGCCCTGGATGAGCCCCATCAGCAAGGCTTCCAGTATTAAAAATCACCCAAATCCTTGTGTCATGTTAGTAACAGACACGTTATTCAAATCAATGATTTTGGAATCACCTGTGCTAATAACCAACCTCTAAAAATACCCATAGAGCTCAAAGACTTTCTAGACTAAAATGGTTTTTTTAATCTGGAAATACAACTGAAGACCCTTCTTTGTAGCACTTATGTTCCCCAACACGGCTTCAAGGCCACCAGCTGCACAGTACGACCAGCAAGATTCACTCACCTGTGAACACTAAGGTGGGCAAATAGAGTAGAAACACTTCTCCCTAACAGTTCCTCAGTGCTCATGCACTAGTCCAAAATAAGCAACTCTGATTCTGTAATAATTATTCTGCTCTGGAAGTAGAGTGATTATTTTATTCTGGGATAATTACTCCATTTCCAAAGTGAAATAATAGTTATAGAATAAAATCATTTTTATTTTGGAATATTTCATCCACATGTGGGAGTTATTCTAGAACAGCTAAATTATACCCTCATAGTTAGAAGGGAACAGTCCTGCCAATCAATTTTCCTCATACGGGCGAATCCTTAAATCATCATGCTTTTCAAAGGAACAGTGCAGTTGCCATTGCACAACTGGAGACCCCTACTGTTTAATTTCAAGAAGAACCTGCATTCACCTACAGTAACTCTGGCTAATAGTTCCCTTAAATCATTTAGAAAGAAGTCAATAAAGTAAATTACAAGTACATCAAGTGATTTTCAGAGCCTCCCACAAATATTATTACTGGTAGATGCACCTCATCAGATGATTGAAAATAGTATCCATGTCATTGAATGCCTTCTCTCCACTCATATGGTCAAAAATTGCTGCCAAGGATGGCCCTGGTCTACACTACCCTGCCCACTGAGATAAACGTGGGTAGAGGGATGTGCCAGTAGCTGTAGCAGCACTTGATTTCTGAAGGAACTGGGGGCATACTCCAGACTGTGCAGATATTGTCCTATCTGTTCTAGGGTAACTACCTTAGAAATTTAAATTATAACCATGTACTTGAAAATACATTCAAAATCTCTTTTGACTTTGACCACTGTTTTCTAACATATACAGCTCTCAAGAAATTAAGACAGGAGTTCAAAGCTAGCACGAGTTTTACACAGCAAATTTTTATAATTGGGCATTAAGCTAGGCAAAGGAGTCAGGAGGCTCAAAAGTTTAGGTTCCCACAGCAACAGTAATTCAGCAACATTCAAGATATAGAGTGAGCATAAATTAACAGTTATTGGAAATGCTGCATATGTGCAGTGTGGCCATGTTAACATTGCTATGGGAACCTTAACTTTTGAGTAGATAAGCATACTACCAAAATAAAAACCATACAGAAGGAATCATTACAGATTTTGCTGGAAAAGACTACAGCCAATTCCTCATCTGCAATCTGTTGATGCAGAGCATAAAGACCCTAAACACTCAAAAGTCCAAATAAGTGAGAAAATAATCACTAAGAACACAGGCTCCAGAGCAATAACTGTGGCAGACACCAATGTTGCAACTTGACTTTAAATGTGAATTTATAGTCAAACAATATGCAAAATCACTGCAGAATTATAACAGATGAAAAAAATAGAAGTTCATGTACTATGAAGCTATGCACTTAAGCTATCACCCTTCCCTCTTTTCCTCACAGATTTTTCATACATTAAATATTTTGGAAGAACAGAGTGGAAACGTGCTACTGGCTTTGGTCTTTTCCAGTACATTTCAATTGGGGGGGGGGGGGGGGGGGGGGTGGGGGTGGG
>VZRN01003031.1:1695129-1713527 GCA_013397935.1 Dasyornis broadbenti
AGATTATGTAGTAAATCTCTTCCAGATTCCAGCATCAACCTCAGCCATATACACAACACTGAGTTTTGGTAAAAATTACTCCCTACTTGCTACCTCTAATAACCACCATACAGCATTCAAACATTTAAATTTGACAGACAACATCACTTTTTCTCTTACCCTTGATTTCCTCTTTCCTTTTGACCCTATTCCTTGCCAAATGTAAGCTACAAATAGTTCATGACTGATTGAAGCTATTCTCCCTCTCAATGACATAACATGGTAAGGGCTAGAGCACTGGTAGTGAGCGAGTCAGGTTATATAAGCAAACATAATGCCTCCTGGCTAGATGCAGCTGAGTTTCATTTATAACCTGATGCCTTGTCAAAAGACCCGTATCCTGTACGCAAACCATTATGCTAATTTGTTTTATTGAATAACCAAATTCATCACACACTAAAATGTTAACAAAAAAAGTTATTTCTGAAATGTCAAGGAGATTAAGCTCTGCCTAGATGTTTCTGTTTAGGTAGTACTAAATGCACAGCAATACATATCTTAATGTACACAAGTTCTAATGAACTGTGTGTGTAAGGAAACTGGAAACATCTGCATGCCGCTTTACAGGCGACTCAGTGCAGGTTTTCTTCCCTTCAGGTCTCATTTCATACTGCTTCTTAGTGTTCCAGCTATAAGAGCATACTGTTGTTCTAAAATGCTTTAGAGAAAATAGCAAGGAGTGTACTAAGTCCAGGTAAAGTTTCCATTCTGTGTATCATTTTACTGTATCTCTCTTTTATCAGTGAGATGCTGAACTTCCTTCCTTTTTTTTGCTCTTGCCAAAGACAGCAAGCATTTTTCTTTACCACTGTGTCTGGTGCTCATAACTGAAGAAGAGGAATTAAATAAAGAGGACATGCACAAAATCACACAACTCAAAAGATGACACATCGTTGCTGACTGAAGACTAGTCCTAAACTCTGCTACAAACCAAGTCATGGCAGTTTGTCAGCGGCATACTATTGTATTTATTAAAATCAAATTCTGCTTAAAAATGAACTATGCTGACTACCAGATCTGAGGCAGTTAAGCCTGTAGACATGTATCTGTTACATATGTGCTCAATGAAGAAAGGACCAGAAAAAACCTTCCAAATATAATATTTCTTTTCATATATTAAATCTTACCCCATTTCTACTGCTATACCCCATTCCACTACTACTTGCAGCCCTCAAGATATCACATTTTTTTCCATGTGATAGCCCAACCCTCCCTCTGTGTTTACAGCGCCTCTCAAATTTCTGCTTTCATTCATCATCTCATCATTACTCCCAGCTTTTGTGCCAGAGGTCAACATCAAAACATTACTTACTGGAGGCCCGAGACCTCGTGGAATTCCCCAAGTAGGTCTTCACTGAGCAAGTCTGGGGCTTCCTTCTTTGTCTCTGCCTGCCTCCCTCCCAACTTTAGATCCTTTCATACCATGCAGTACACCTGTTTTTTCGTCTTTCCTTCTGTTCAACCAAACATTCTCTATGTGGCACTGTACTAGAATCTCAGCTTTACTTTGTCTTTGGAGACAGCAGCAATATTTTCCTCTCCATTTAGGGTGAACAGGTGTCCATCTAGCCACAGAAGAGAGCAGCTATCAATTGGGTGAACAGATGAGGGAAAAGCATCCCCAGACAAGATACCCTGCCAAGCGCCACTCGCTAGTGGGAGCTGTCACCTTCCCTCCACTCTTACCAAACCCATTCTTCCTGTCCTGTATGAAAAGCTGCATGTTGCTGCAGCCTCACTAAATGGGAGGTGCAATGTGTGATTATTTCACACCTCTCCTTCCCAAAAAACCCAGAACCCAAACCTTGAAAGCATCAGAGAGTTGTCCCTGCTCGGTATGAAATGACACCACCTCCAGGCAAGGTCCTGTTTACAGCAGAAGGTCAAACATGCATAAAGCAAAAAAAATCTAACCTAAAAAGAGCTGATCCTGCTCAAGCTGTCAGTAAACAGGGACTGTGGGCACAAGGCAGAATCAAGTAAGTTCCCCAGCTGCAATATGAAAACAGTTAGACAGTTTGTTTTAATTATGTACCCATTCTAATCCTGTTCATTTTAACATTTAATAAAAAAAAAAAAAAAAATTGAGGATTAGAATATATGACATTGACCTAGCCATGAACTACAACAGAAGTACATTGCCCATTACAGTTATATTTTCACTGCCAATGTAATTTTCTGAATCCTTGTATTTTGTGAAATGTTTGGGAGATTTTACAAAGACAAAAGATAATTTTCCACATCCATCCCATATAAGTGATTGTTCTTAATAAGGATAAGCAGTCTTATCTTGCACAACTTTCCACAAAATAAACAAAGATCTCAAAACATCAGGGTTTTTTACAAATTAAAAATTAAAAACTACTGGTTAAACACACAAAATACAAAGACAAACCTACCCACCTTACAGAGATATTTCCATATATTTGTTTAATACCTGGAGTGTGAAGGCATCCCTCTCCTGACTACGCTGAAGTAACAACCACAGACTCCAAGCAAGCTGGCAACATTGCTCAAAAAAATTACTCTAAATCTGTCCAGTAGAGGGCAATGACATATACACGTACAAAGTGAAAAGTTAAACTTGAAATGCACGCTTGTAAAAAGTAAAACCAAATTCAAGAAATCTTTATTATTCTAAGACATTAATAACTGTTTTATCTATAATATTTATATTAAGGAGTATACAGATCAGTGTCCCCCATTTTAATGCCTCAAAGGAACTTCAAAATTTAAAATTGTACATTAAAAATCTTTCTAATGCTTTTGCAAAATTGACCACTATCTGTGCACAAAAAGCTCAGCCTTATGTAAAAGAACAATATATCTTTATTTTACATTTGGCTGCAGGATAAATGCCAGAAATGTTTTCATCCCTTCATCAACACATATTTTAGTTGCTAAAAAACCTGCACTTTTTGTTTAAAATTGGTCCAGAAGGATACAGTTAAATAATTTTCTTCCTGTCACACACCCATCTACTACAAGGAATGATCACAGACATTAAAAAAAGATACTATCTTTGCATGGAAAGCTGCTGCTGCAGTCCAGCTGTGTCTTTTACAGTTCTCAGGGAAATTTTTTTTTTTTTTCAATTGCACTTAGAAATAATCCAAAACTTCATCAGGGATCTGCAGCACATCCCTGCAGCACATTTGGACTTGCAGGTACAAGGAGGTTGGGGCTGAAGCACTGAACCACCCCTGCCAGCTCGTGACAGACCCCAGCAGCAAGGTAAGACTGCAAGCAGTGCCCAGCACCCCTGTCTCTCCAAGGACAGGAAGAGCCCTTTTGGAGGAAACAGACACGCTAGAAAACCTGATGGACATGAGCCACCACAAGTGCTTGTTTATGTCTGGTTGTGACTTCTTTCAAATGCTGTCACCTCACGTTATCTAGGCTTCCAAAATTTTTCACTACAGTTTGGTATAATCTCAGGTTACATTCTCAGATCTCCTACCCCTGTGCTGCAGAAACAGAGAGAACAAAGCTGTTAAACGTACCCCCACTAGCAGGCATAAAAATGAGATGCAACTCACAAGTAATGGTACATTTTCTGACTTTTTTTTTTTCTTTTTGTTATGGCAAAGAATGGTTCATGTCAACACATGTCATCATCTGAACAGTTTTTTCCAGGGTATCCAACTTACTTGGCTGGATGTGGTAGTTCCTAGGGCAGCTGGTCAGGACTCAGAATTGGCTGCAAAAACCCTGCAATACACTCCATACATGGAGAGAGGAACAAGCCTCCCAAAGCCCAAGTGCACTAGCTGTCGCCAGAGCTAGCAGGCAGTGGGCGAGAACTCCTCCAGCTCCTTTTATCAAGATGCTCATCTCATGATCTACTGGTTTCCTAGCAGCTGCCACAGCTGGAAGTGTGAGGGAGTCCCCTAGCCTGAATAAGCACACATGGAGCAGCTGCCCAGTTCAAAGTGTGAAGGCCCTGGAGTCTGCAGTGCAGACAGCAAGCCAGCAAGATACTTGGATTACGGTGAAAGCTCATAAAAGTAGAAACTTCTAGGACAGCCTTACACTTTATATGGTTTGGATTTGCCTGTGCAAAAGAGACATTTTTAGAAGATCCACAACTTGCTTTGATTTACACCTCAACGACTGACTCTTGAATGTTTTATGGTAATGCCTCACTGCTCTAGTTACACTTGCCTCATGTGTTTTGTGTTTTCTTCATCATAAAGACACCTCAAAAGTGTTTGGGGTTTTTTTTAATCAAAACATCTGCTTGAAGAACTTGATGGAAGTTTTAGAGAAGTGCAGTTATGACATGTGTGTCAAATGGTGTATAGCCTGTGTACAAAGTACTAATGGCATTTATCAAAATTGACAAACAGAAGAATTTTCTAATGATTAAAGACAATTCAGGTTAAAAAGTTAACGTCACTTTTATGTCTTTAAAAGAAGATTTCATTTGAACAAATTTAAACTCACTGAAGAATTTGCTTTATGTTCTCAGAATAAAAATAACATACTGATACTGATTTTTCATGTTAGACATTGACCAGATCTATCTGTTTTAAGGGAAAAAAGGGTTTGGGTTTCTCTTCGGGGGGGATTGGGTTGTCTTACTATTGTACTTTCTATAGATATTTAAGGTACCATTGTAATAAGAGGTATTAAAACCTTGTCATGAAACTTACCTTAAGATGATTTAGCTATCAGAACGCCAGTTAACTATAATCAATTATGTACCTGCTTGAAGGAGGGAAACACTAATTTTGATAGAATTTATGTGACCTTCACTATTGTAGGCTTGCCTCACCAGGAAAGCAAAGTAACTAGATATATCTAGAGAGGATATATCTACAAATAGCATATTATCATCATCCAACTCCAATCAATTTGTATCTGTCAACATACAGAGGGTTTCTGTATGCTTGAACTTCCACAAGCTCGACTCAAGGAAATCCCTTCAAATGAAGCAAAGCAAACATTTTAGCATTTCATACCTGTAGCCCAGAAGCACCTGCACCATTTGCTTATGGGTTTTCATCTTTTTTTTTTTTTCAGATGCTATTAAGCTCCTACCTCAAAGGCCTTTTGGCAAACTATTAGGACAAAAAAAGACCCCAGCAAATAAAAGATGTCCTCTGTGATGCACAGGCCCTTGTCAGAAGGTGGCAATTAGCATTAGTCACATCTAGGCTACATGCACTAGATATGGAATTAAGGTGTTGTGAACAACAGTCAGCACGCAGGAACAAAATGTAGGAGGAATTTCAAAACATACAGGTTACCCAGACAAGATGGCACAGGACAATGCTCAAGGGCACCTATACGGAAGCCTGACAAGTACATAGAAAGAGTCTGCAGCCAACACACTCAAACAGCACACAGGAGGATCCGCACCAGGAAGGCGGACAGTCACTTAAGACTTTGCAGCACAGCTCCAGTACTTTCTACTTTACAGAGAGGGAAAAAAAGTCAAAGCTGCTAGCAAGGGAAGCTATTTTGTGTTAACTGGACAGGAGTTTTTTTAAAACGGTAAAATCATTTTACTACTCTGCCATAAGAGAGCAGTCCCCATGACATACCTGTCCTTAAGTCCAGCAGCAATAATTTGGCCTAGCCCAAAACCCCAGTGAAACATCTGCTT
The DNA here is from genome assembly GCA_013397935.1 of Dasyornis broadbenti. Classification (NCBI taxonomy): domain Eukaryota; kingdom Metazoa; phylum Chordata; class Aves; order Passeriformes; family Dasyornithidae; genus Dasyornis; species Dasyornis broadbenti. Next base: position 1,700,780 of record VZRN01003031.1, read on the forward strand.
CTCAAGTAAAAGTACTTCCTGCTATAATTAATATACATTTTCCATATATTCTAGTGAAGCCGTTTATTTTCCCAATGGCCAGTAAAACACTAACACAATTGCCCTCAAAAAATTAGCATCAGCTAAACCTCACCTACAGTGTAATTTCCCACAGCTTGGACGCAAGCATAGAGCCCAGGTGAGTCCTGATCCCTGTCTCACCTCATCCCCCCCCACCTCAGTACCCCAAGGAAAGGATCTAAGGAATGCAGACATGTAAGGAGCCACAGCAGGGGATACAGCTTGTTTCAGCAGTCAGAAGGCTCAAAACACACGTGAGCCAGAGTCTAGATACGTGAGCATGTTTCAAAAACAATAGAGCTTTGCAACAATATAGACACCACTAAGGCAGGCAGTCTGTACGCACGCAAGTGAGCGGGCACAGAGATATAATTTTGCTGAGTCATGGTGCATGAACCTTACCGGTTTGGGGAAGGCAAGAGATCCTCCAATTTCTAGCCAGCTTGGAAGGAGTCAACCACATCCAGTACAGACCACCTGAGGCTGAAGAGAACCTCAGCAAAGAAACTGTCTCCCACTCGTGAATTTTACTGCCTGAGTCGTGAGTGTGCTTTCTAAAACTGAAATGGCTTAGCAAGGTTTGCCAAAAGCCCCAGACAATGGTTGCTGCAAAACATTCTTTCTGTGGCTGATTTTAGTCCTTTAAGACAGGTTCACAGATCCACTGAGCAAGGGAAGGATCCAGGTTGCTTAAAAGAGTAAAGACAGTCCTTTTATTCTTCCCTGCCACTCCTTCTAACCCAACTTAGAGACTTGCAATGAAGATCCATAGACATAGAGCTCCCCTTTGGAACAAGGCTGAACATAGAAATATGTTCATCTGGACCTTACTTAAAGCATGATACTTATCTAATTCCACATTCAAGTATTTTAAGGTTAGCTCTGAAAATATCGTGCTAGCCTTAGCCATTAATGTCTTGAGAACCTATTCAACTGCTTTTTTCTTTTTGTGTCACTAAAGCTGAATCAACAAGACTGCAGAGATCTGTCCGAGATCAGAGTAACTGCAGAGTTGAATTTAGCCCAGTGGTATTTTTGTTTAAACGAAAAGCAAAGAATGGAGAAACGCTTTACTCATGAGTGTTTGGGGACTGGATGAAGGACAAACTCATTAGGCTGAAAATACTATCTGTATTTAGTAATTGTATGAATAGCATCTTAACCAGTACATCTGGAGATTCCTTCAGTAACTACTGTTTTGTAAAGAGGTGATTTTTAAAGACCTTATTACTACATAGAAAAAAAAAAAAGGAACACAGCATTTGAAATATGTGGAAATACATGAAATGTGACTAATGAAATTTATGCCGCAATGCCATATTTTCACCAACTAACAGAATTACTTCTCATTTCCTGCACAGTATTTTAAGCAAGAAAATATAGTCCCTGCACCTGCCTCCACTCCCCAAGGGGGAAAAAAAATAATTTTAAAATGCAAGATGAAGGTGCTAAATGCAATTCATAGAAATCACAGAATAATTCAGCTTGGACATATCTCTGGAGTTTTCTAGTCCAACCTTTTGCTCAAAGTAGGGTCAAGCAAAGATCACACCAGCTTGCTCAGGGTTTTATCAGTTGGGTCTTGAAAACCTTCAATGGTTGAAGTCGAACAACCTCTCTGAGCAACTGCTTCACTGCTTGACTGGCTTCATAGAGAAAAAGCTTTTCATTAAAGCCAGCCTAAACCTCTTATTGCAACTTAGGTCCACTGTGTCTTGTCCTTCTGCCATGCACTGTTCTGAAGAGTCTGGCTCCACCTTCGCAATAACCTCCTCTGGAAATTGGTGGGCTCCTACTAGCTCCAGCTGAAGTCACCTCTTCTCTAGGCTGAACAAACTCAATTCCTTCAGCCTCTCTTCACCTGTTGTGTGTTCCAGCCCCAGCCATCTTGGTGACCCGCCTCTAAACTTCCTACAATTTAGCAATGCCATTCTTGTATTTGAGGATCCAAAACTGGACACAGTACTCCAGGGGCAGCCTAACAATTGCTGAGTAGAGAGGTATAATCACATCCCTCTACCTACATGCCACACTTCTGTTACAACAGCTCAAGATGCTGTTAGCTACTGTCTCCACTGTCAAGGCACACTGCTGATTAATATGCAGTTAGTCTTCTACCAGGACCATTAAGTTCTTTTCTGCCAAGCTGTTCCCCAGCCTGTACTGTTCCAAGGTAGGGTTTCTCCCCAGGTGTGGGACTTGGCATTTGTCCTTGCTAAATTTCATAAAGCTCCTGATGGCCCATCAGTCCAGTCTGTCTGTGTCCCTCAGTGGTAGCTCTGCCTTTAAGCATATTGACTGGTTCCTGCAGTCTGGTATCGTCTGCAAGCAAAGAGCAAGCCCTCCATCATCTCCTCCAGGCCACTGCCAAAGATATTCACTGACAAGTGTCAGGACAGACTCCTGTGGTACTCAGTTCAAGCAGACTCATTATTGAGAACATATCCATCTGGTACATCCAAACTCTGAACATTTAATAAGCAGGCAGGATTTCAAGGCTTAAGAATACAAGTATAGCAGCATATCCGAATTTAATATTTTATCTAATCATAGAAATCAGGTTTTAGACTATTATTTACATGACCCAACTTTAGCATTAATACTAGTCATCATTGGCTTCCTCTGGAGTCAGCAGAGAAGGGGAAAAAAAAAAAAAAAAAAAAACACTATGNTTGTTTGCGTGCCCTTGAGGCGAGATAGAAGAGAAAAAAAAAAAAAAAAAAAAAAAAAACCACTATGAGCTGGGGACCAACTGGCTGGAAAGGTTAGCAGCTCTGCAAAAACAGATGTCAACATAACAGGGTGTTGACAAACTGGAGAAAGTACACTAGTGGAGCACTAAATGACTAAGACTGTTACTTAAATAGCTGAAGGTGCTAGAAATATGAAAGGAGAGGCTAGAGGAACTGGGTCAGGTTAGCTTGCAAAGGAGAATGCCAAGAGCCAACTGTTGAATTCAACAAGCTGAAGGCAAGTTGTAGAGCAGGTGGCATGAAAGTCTTCTCAAAACTGCACAACAAAAGAAGAGAAAATGGTCACAAATTGTGATGCTGGAAATTCCGGTCAGACACGAAAAAATTAATCGAAGTGGTTCAGAACTGATAAAGGTGCTGAGAGAGGCTGCAAACTCTTCATCCTTGGACATTTTCAAAACTCAGCTGGATAAGCCTTCAGCAAGCTGATCTAACTTGGAAGTTAGCCAAGATTTGAGCAAGGGGTTGGATCAGTGACTTTAAGAGGGTCCTGCTAGTCTAAATTTTCCTATGATTCTGTGAAAAAAGCTCCTTCACTGGGTGATTCATCTTGTCTTAAAATAGGTGTCTAAAATAGATTAGATGAATCACCATCTGGTGGTGCCTGTGTCTCACTGAAAATATTCTCCACTGAATACAAAGGCAACCTAAGCTGACCAGCTATGATTAAATGTCTTAGAGTGAGACATTTGTAAATTGGAAGAGATGAGAATCGTCGTTAGTGACTTGTGCCCCAAAATTATAAAGTTCTTGCCTTGTTAATATATTACCCCTTTAGGGTGTGAACCACTTCCTTAATAACCAATCTCAGTTGTGCAAAAAGGTGGACAAAACCCGCATATAACACATAAAAAATAAAAATTGGAATAACTTAGAATTTGAGCTACACAGCTATCTTTAACAGTTTGTTGCCATATGAGCACTTCCCTTCATAATACAAAGGGTACAGTTTTATGATTGGGTATATAATACAATATGTAATGTTTTTGTCTTTAAAGACAGCTGACAAATTAGAAGCTGATAGGATGCTTTTCCCTAGCATGAGGATACTTCTTTCTTGACAGCCATAGTGGATAAAGGAGAATAAGTTTAAATGTTCAGGTAATATAGATTTAAATAATAATATATTACATTGCTATTAGTTGTTATATTTAGTATTTTTAACTGCAAATGCTTTTAGAGCACAGTTTAGAGCTGTCTGAAATGTTCATTGATAAGAAAACCCCCAGATGTTTAACATGAGTAAGTAGAAACAATTGAAGTTGTAGGCAATTTTTGGTCTTTAGAAACAGTATTTAGCTAGAAAACATTTCTCTCTTCCTGGAAGCTGGAAGGCAAGGAAAAAAGGAGGTAGATAAAAAAGAAAAATCAAGACCTTTTTCAGCCCTCCACATTAACAGAATGAGTCTGTTTTCTTCTATCTGAAAAACTGTAGTATAATTAAAAGTATTAAACTAATTTTAAAAGCCACCTTCACAACAATCAATGTTGTCCAATAATGTCTACAGAATTGTATTGATGGCACGTCTAATAAAGTCAGTGTAATATCTTCCTAAGGGAATTTTTTTTCCTTCATACACTAAATAAGTTCCATGTTCCATAGATTCTCCCAAAGCAAAACTCCCTGTTGTTTCCTAGATATTCAGCATCCATATGTTTGGTACATCGCACAAAGGAGAGGAAGTTCCCTGGCTGCAAAAAATGACCCAAAATGAGAGCATTACCACAGAAAGCTGTGGTAGAAGGCAACTGTAAGAACAGAAGTAGCAAGTAGCTTCTATTGCATGTGCTTTGTTTGGCAGCAGAAACAAAGGTGGGCATGCCAAGATGAAAGTAAGTACTTCCCGAAAAAGACAATCCTGGTTTCAGCACACAGCCGACAAAGTCTATGAAACTATCTCACAGGTCCTCCAACCAGCCCTGCCTGCAGGGAAGTCATTCTACACATCCCTGAGTAAGAGAAGGGGGAGGAGAAGGACACAGAGACAACTTACAAACATATTTCCTCATAAGAGATGGTCCTGAGCCAGCCTATTTGGTAGTTTAGAAACCTCTCTTTGTAACTACTACCCTGTTACTGTGGAACAAATTCAAAGACGAGTGCTCATGCCCTGCTGTGACATGGCCATCACTAAGAAAGAGAATGTTCTAAGCATCTTTGGAGAATATGAATTAAAACTTAACAAAACTGTTCACATGTAATTTGGTTCTAAAACAGTCTACACTGGTTAGGGAGAAAAGTCAATCCTATAGAAGTCTTTGCCAAAACCACCAAACCCAAAATTTTACATTTCACAGCTGTCTCAGAATCACTGTTGGAACTTCTAACATTTCAGATATGCAAACAGGAAAACTTTATTCTTTAACAATTAACAGAGACCAATGCACACATGCTTATTCTGAGTACTGGTCTTTAACTCCCAAGGTATTCTGTTAGCTAACTGTGAGATACGAAATTACTCCGTGTGAACAAAATTATTTCAGAGTCTGGGCTTTATTTTAGGGCACTAAGATTTCTATATTGACACATACCCAATGCCATCAGATCTTTTTCTTTTGAACTGAGAACTATGAAATATTGAATCCTATGTGAAAATGTACATAAGATGACTGATTTTAAAAGAAGCTTGCCCATGCTTTTCCTATAACAAGGCCAGATCAAAAACTGCAGGGGCAAGCTCTTGGAATTTTGAATGAGTTTTAGTCTTAGCAATATCTTCAGGCGTGTTCAGGCAGTCAGCTTTAATCACACATTCTGGGGAAATACTTTTTGCCTGTATAGTTTCTAGTACTTTGTGCTGACAGCTCTCATGCTTTATTATATATTGTGTCTTACCTTGAAATGCCATCCTATTTTGCATGGCTGAATTTTTGAAATCTCTGATTGATTCACTGTAACTACAGTTAAACTGGCAATATATTAAGTCATTCAATGAGAAGTCTCCATCTCCCCCCTCCACACAGGAAAAAAGCAAAACCAGTTAGCGGTAATTGTGAAAACAGAAAGGAGGAGAGGTGGTGTATAAGAAACTGCCATTTTTCTGGCTTGGCTACTCAAAAATTCTTCCAACATAATTCCACAGATTGATAGAAAATGAAACAGTTTAGTGCTCAAGTATAACTTGTAAGTGCTAAATGTTGGCAAGATCCCAGTATCTGCTCTCACGTGGGTACAAGTTTGTGATATAACTTGAAATCAAAGTCATCATTGTTTTATTTCAGCAAATTTTATTAGTCCTGATTGTGACAAAAGAAAAAAATGGCTCAATTTGAAAGGAAAAACGTTTGCTTTATCAAGCTTTGGAACATAAGAGTGATGGAGAACCTCATTTATCAGACATATGAAAAATAGATAATACTACTGAGCAACAGCTAAGTAAATACAAACACCATTTATCAAAAACACACAAAGACCAGCCTCAATCTAGGTAGGCATTTCAGAATGAAAAAAAAAACCACCAAACCCTTTGAGTTAACAAGACTTCAGTTTTCTTTAACGTTTTTTAAAAAGGATTTATAGGTAAAGGAGAAAAAATATCTTCCAGATTTTCAAAATTGGGGTCAAAACCAGTTTGCATAAAGTCTAACTGCGTATTGGCATTCACAACCACAGTGTGTAAGCACTGCTGACGACATACATAAAACACTGAAAGCACCTGGAAGGCACAAACTCAAGAGAGTAAGATGGAAACACAGAGTCATTCAGTAAAAGCTTTGGCAAATTTCAGACCAAGTCTCCACTCTTCCACCCAAACTTCACCGAAATTCAGATCTACATCAGAAAAATAGCATATTTTCAAACAGGTGAAGAGGGACAATGTTGCAGGAGAGAATCCCAGAATAAGTGAGATAAAAACTTTAGATGTCTGATCTTAAAATTTTACTCTTAAACACTTGGAGGGCATACTTTCTAAGTGGAAAAGACAGACAGGACAGACCCCTACAGAGTATAAGTCTTCTGATAAAAACATTATAAACATTACTCAAATGAGGTACCACTTAACTCTCCCAGGCCCTGTGTCACTAACCACAGCAGTGTAACTAAACAGTCAAGAGAGACTGCAAGCAAGAGAAAACAAATAGTGAAAGTTACGAAACAACCTAGTGACGGTACAATGAACTGGGGGGAAAAAAGGGAAAATATGATAGAAAACTAGTTCATTCTCTCTCAGTTTTGTCTGACGTTCCAATAGCATGGATGCATGCAGAATAATTTAGCAATTAAGGGCCAAAGTAACTTCACACCTAAGGAGTAAAATGAGAACAGCTCCTTAAGACCTCTCAAGCCTTAAGAAGCTTTATAGTATATGACAATCACACACTACAAATTCACACAGATGTATGGAAACATCATGGTGCCAGGTTCACATCATTCTGCTCCAGAGTAAAAATTCATCCTTTACTGAAAGGCATCAGGAGCTGCTCCTCTAATTCTCTTCCCCCACATAAGAACTGTTTGCCTGTTCTTTGGGAGGATCCAAGACCATCTGAGACATCAGGGTTTACATCTGCTGTCCATCATCAACTCTATCGTCCCTGCACAGTTGAGGCCTTTCCTCCTACCTCTCAACTACAACATAATTTTCCCAGTTCCTCCTGGAACTGTTTTGCCTGTTCCTAGCAGCATGCCACGACGCTCCTGAGGCTCGTGGTAGTTATGGACCCCCCTCCCGAGGTGACTTCTCCATCGCACCCAACTCTCACCTGGCAGTTTGCCACTGAATGGGTTTCCCTGCTTTGCAGGATGAAGCTGATGGGAGAGGAGTATGACTATGGCAGAACACATTCCCCTAACATGTCAGACTATCTAATAAGTTTTTAAAAAGGATAGCCTAACTTCATGCTCAACACCTCTCTCTCTGGCTGTTCTTGGCACACTATTTTTATATATATTAGAATAAAAAAGTTTACAATGTGTTCAGTAAGCTGAGAGCCAAAGTGAGGCCATCCTTTAAAAATGTTCAGTTTCCTACTCCCAACAAACTGCTTCTAGACTAATGTCTGCAACTAGATTCTTAGTAATAGGAAGGAGTTTCAATTCTTCATAGATTTATTGTTTGCTGCAGTGAACTTGTAAACGAGAAAATCCAAAGGCTGCCCTAAAATTAGAAAAAACAAACAAAACAATACGACCAAAAAAAATCCCAACCCAAACCACAGGAAAAGAAAAAACTAACAAGCCAGAACAATTTCTGAAGGACGAGTTGTGTTATATCTAGAAGAATCTAGGGACTTGCATAGAAGATTTCCCAGAATGAGTTTAATGCTCTGACCATGAATGAGGAGAAGGAGCAGGTCTGAGAAGAATGATAAAACACACAAAAAAGACTATAGCAAAATAGAATAACATCAAACTGACTTTGCTAAGACATATTTTTAGTTTGTCCAAATTTGGTATGTTTGCTTTTGCTCTTCCAAAGTATTCTGACTGAACGGCACAGCTGTGAGGCAGTTAGAAAGCTGTGGTACAGTCCTGATCATTCTCCATAATCATTTTTAAGCTACAGCAGTATTGGTCAAACCAAGTTAAATACTGCTACTACTACTACAATAATAGACACAACTATATTTTACAACATGACTGGAAAATTCTGGATAGAACCATAATTTCCTGACAGATTGCTGGCAATCCCAGATCCTTGTCCATTGTGCCCAATAAATGCACAGATTTGACTGCTTTCTTATTGTAAAAATAAAAAAATAAAAATAAAAAAATCAGGCCATAAAAAAACCAGTAAAAGAGTTCAGGAAGTGCATTTCAATGTGATTACAATACTTCTTGGTAAATTAAGCCACAGCCTTTGGCCATAGCATGACCCAAAGTATGTTGTAACTGACCACAAATTAAGTGCCTTCTATATGTTATGACTTAGGTATGTACTGCAAAACTTGGCTTCATCATACTTTAAAATATCAGAAGAGAAAATTTTATGTCCTATGACAGAATGCTTTATTAAAAATAATGATGTTTCAAGAACTTGCAATATTTGCAGGAAAGAACATTTCATCAAGGAAATACATCTTTGGAGCATTTATACTTTTTCAGCGAGGCAAGTTACATCAGCTTTAAAAAAAAAAAAAAAAATCACAACAAAACCAGCCTACACAAATATGTTCAGGTCTTCTCTTACTACAGCATCAACATGAGAATATCCCTTGTGTACGTCTATACACTAGACAAGTTCTCTCACACACACGTCCTTTGACACAAACACTCCTGCCTTTGCATGCTTGCACACAAACACTACACTCACATGTTAAGCTTCTCGCACATAATCAATCCTCCAAGCTCTGGCGCTCTCTCACACAAACACAGACGTGCTTCATACCTTCTCCTGCATTAGAAAAGCATGTGAACCATCTGTCACTATTTAATCTCCCAACCCAAGCTAAGCAAATATGTCCCATCTCAACCCCAGACGCCCCAGTCAGCCTTTCTAGCAATGTACTCGTCACAAATAGACCATTGTTTTTGGTGCTGCCTACCTAACATGAATTTGTTTTCCACTCCATCTCTTCTCTTTTTGCTGCCATATGCTCCAAAGAAGGCTTTATTTTGCTGCTCTTTACAGCAGTCAGGCCTCAAGCAGTCCAGTGTTGTATATTGCATAACCAGGGCCAAGACACGTCTTGCAACAGGCAGCATACCACAAACTGCCCACTGAGATCAGTGTGCACCACCGATTTCCCTTTTGGTTCATAACTTCACCCTTCATTGTTCTTTGATTGGTGAGTGTTTAGGCAAATGGACACAAAGAATCAATCTCTTTCTAAAAAGATAGTAGTAATCATTGGAAGAAAAGAAAGAGAGCTACACTTCAAAATCATGACTGACTGTATTTTCATTTCGTAGGTGATAAAGGAAGGAACAATTTTAGTCTTTGGGACAAACCCCTCAAAACACAGTATCAGGACAGAGGGGCCTAAAACAGGCCTGAAAGCTTTGGTTCCACTGTGTAAAAGACAGGCTGGACAAAACACAGAAGAAAAAAGAAAGGCCACCTTGTTTTAGGGGTCTCAAAAGTGCTGCTGAAAGCAGCATGCTGGACTTGGAAGGAACAGGATCAAAAGCAAGGCCTCTTTAAACCACTGCTCTTTCTTTCCACAGATGAGAACATAAATTCATGTCTATCTTTTGTACCAGAGAGACTCCTCAGGACCTCTGATGGTGATACTGCCACACTGGAGCTTATACCAGTCCTGAAGAATTGGTGCAAATTCCTTTCTGAAGACAGAGTCAAAACACAAACCTCAGCATCTCCAGCACTGAAAAATCTCCAAACTGAGGACTAAACCACAGAGCTTCCAGCGCACATAATGTGGACCAAGCCCACATCTGCTCCTGAGAAAGGAAGCAATACATAGTGGATATTCTGTTGCATTCTTCTGAAGATGATTAGTTGGAGGTTACGCACTTAAGATTTAGACATCCAGATTTCAGCCTAAATATTCACTTTATTAGCTGAGAAAGGGGGCAGGGGATGTCTGCATACTTTTTGCAAAAGAAATTGTTGCATGACTTCTGTTGGTACAGCACTTGGGATAATGCCACCCACCGGGGCTGTGACTTACAGCAAAGACCTTGGGAAAGGAGGCACACCTCCCTCTTTTGGGAAAAGGAGCTGAGAATCTCTGCAGGCAACTAAACTGTTTTATTAACAAGTGAAAGAAAAGTAGCCCACTGGAGAAACTAGCATTTAGAAGTCTAGGAACCATACACTTTCAGCAGGACTAGTCAGCAGACTTTAGATGTTACTTTTAGATGTTACTGCAAAACAGAGAGAGCTTAGGCAAGCAAAAACTTTAAGTGTAAGTAAGCTCTGCACATCAGCCTTTTCTGAAAGCAAATCCCCTAGAACTGACTGCCTGTCTTCAGTACATATAGCAAGTGGTATATGCAGTGGCATGAGCAGACTCCAGAACAGAGAAATCTGTCTGCTCCATGACCACCTGACCTCAGTGAAATTGAAGATTCAATTTTTTCCTTGATATCAAGCTTCATTCACATTTCACACCACATACCTCTCACCTAATTGCAGCTAGTGTCTGTGCCCTAGGAGAAACTAAACTGAGACAGAAAACTTGTGCAAGTAATAAGAATTCTTAAAATATTCATATGAGGGCTGTTAGCAGCAAATGAAAGAATTTCCATGATATTCTACTTGGGTCTTCTTTATTGTAATAAACATGCATTTTGAATTGTGTGTAAGCCTTAAAGGAAAGAGACTTTTAATCACCATAGAGCGATATTAGTGAATGAAAGATGATTTGACAGTGGCTAACTGCCAAACGCTGTCCTACTGCTTCATTGCTAGCAATGCCCCCAAACCTTCCAGTGACATATTGTGCATGTTTCCAACAGAAAAGGCCAGAATGGAACTATTCAATGGTGCAGACTGCCATAGGAGGAGAAATTAATTGTAAAGGTGGCTGAGAGATTGTGGTCTTCAACTTCAACCAAAAAATTAATGACAAGTGGTCTATACAGTTAACAAAAAGCAGGAAAAACCTTTGCCTTTTACAAATTTACTAGAAACTTTGCTCTCAGCTTTCTTTTTGTTGGAACACCGTGGAAGCCGGCCCTCCTGCCTAGGGCTTGGGTGTTCAGTGAGCCTGCCAGGAAGCACCAGCTAACATTTCTCAGGCTGTCTTTAGGTCTCTTAGAATACAAGAAAGATCTAAATAACCTAAGTGGAGAAGCATCTGGTCTTCTCTTTTCCAACACTGTCCTGCCATGAACCACTGACAGAACCTATCTCTTTGGTTCCTACATACGTGTGAAAACCTGAAGGGAACAAAATCAACACAGCCTCTTTTCTTAAAGCAACCATTGCTCAGTGCTTTAACTGGTGATAGTCCCCCTCCAGCATACCCTAGTGCTGGGAGATAGTTCCAGTAAACACAACATAAAGCATGTCTCAAATGTCCATTTTATTTAAAACTAAGCAATCCTGCCCCTCCCTCCCCTTGCGCCAAAAAAACACCCCTCCATTCCCTTTCACCTCAAGGGAATCCAAAGCATTTTCCAAGGGGAAGGGGCTGTTTATATTAACTGTCTGTCGCAGAGACAAGGAGGAGAAGCCAGTAACCTTGAAATAAAGCATCTGTTCAAGCTACTGTAAGATTAACGACCTACTCTGGAGGCTAAAGAAAACCTCCCCAGATGAGAAAAAAAAAAAAGTTTGGAAAACTCCAAAACCAGACTTTCAAACAGTAATTGACTCCCAGACTAATGTACAGGTAAAGCTATTAAAGAAGAGAACATGGCTGCTTCCAACTCCTACTAAAAAAAGAAGGCCACTCATAATAATCTGGATAGTTCACCTCCTGCAGTGAAAGAACACTCACAACATGTGTAACATGTTTCAAATGAGACATTTTCATGAAAAGACAACAGAAAACAACCAAATGCCATAACAGCTTATTAATGAAAAACATGGGGGGTTATTACACACTATATTCAAAAGGAAGTATTTATTTCAGTAACTGTTGCTTAGAGTCTCACACCAGATTCAATTCACTCACCTTAAACATCACATCAAGAATATTCATAGCAGGCCCATCACCAGTTCAAGCAAAGTTGAGAGCAACAAATGAATGCTCATCCCAAAGTTCTTTTCCTAAGCAACACCATTTGTTGCTCTAGATCAGTTAAGAAGAGCCCAACTGTTCTAGCCAATGCAATATTCCTAACTTTAACAATTTTTCCAATGTAAGGATGTACCATATTCATGTACCATATTCTATACCATGTCATCAAGGATGAGGTCAATAGCAGAAATACAGTTCTATTCCTAGCTATGTTAAAATTCAAATTATTGCACTTAATAATTTAGATTTGGAAAAGAAATCTAGATATCAACATAAGATCTAGAATTATCAAATTTATATCACTTGTGGCAGAAGTTATCATCTTAAAGAAGCAAAAAAAAAAA
>VZRN01003031.1:1713569-1727085 GCA_013397935.1 Dasyornis broadbenti
CCAGCAACTAAAAGTATCTCTTCTGTCAGATGGAGAAGATATGGCTTGTATTTACCCAATATCAATAGTCAAGCTGAGGAATTCTTGGGCAAGAAAAAACAGTAAGGACAAAAGCAGCTTTTTCACAGCAAGGTTTCAGACTTAACAAGCCTAGCAAACTTTTTAAAATATTATTACAAATATCTACATCTATATCTCACTCCAGTCTTGTAACCATTTCCCCCATTCTTTCAGTACAACTTTGAACTCACACTAAGAATCATCTGATCCACCTGGATAATTCAGTTCTTTTTTTAGACCTGGTGTTTCTCATCATCTGCTACCTGACAAACTCCTAAATTATTCCAAAATAAAAAGGCCCAAATGCAATGAACCAGTATAAGAAACAGCAGAATTCAGCCTACAGAATGAGATGGAGATGACACCAAAAAATCATCTCTCTCTCCTTTTTCACTCCCTAACCCATCCCTTACCAAGCTCCAGATCTGACAAGATGGCCATGCTCTAGAAAGCAAGGTAGATTTAGAAAGAGAATGAGGAAGAAGCAGAGTTTTTACCAGGATGAAAAAGCAGAACAAAGCAAAATGAACAAAGATGGGTACAACTACAATAACATGTAGGCAGTGCCAAGAGACATTTGGAACTATTCAGCATCATCCTGATGTCTTTGTGCTCTTCAGTGATTAACAAACTGCAAGAGAGAATATCTGCTTTTTCCAAGTTCACTGAGCTGATGAAATAGCTGAAGACATTCATAACTTCTGACCTCCGCTGAAGGGTTGGTCACAATAACGTCAGACTCATCATGTCTGGTCATAATTTAAATAAAAATAAGTGGAGTCTTCTGAGACATAACTCGACAGTTAAGGAACAAAAAACTACTTACAAACAAACACAACAAACCACAAAAACTCCCCATAAACCTAACCTGATATTAATAACGTGTAGGCACATCGTTACAAATATTAAAAACTTATGCAAGACTTCAGCAATAACTTTTGAAGTTTTACAAATGCCATGCTCCAGACATATTCCATCTGTAGTAACCTCTGGTATCACACCTATACAGTTCAACAGCACCACCATGGCATTCCCTTTTATGCAATTACTTAGTGTCTCTTCCTGGTATCCTCCTCAGTAACGCTTACCCAAGTCCACTAACTTTTCTAAACTCTTTTGCATGGAATGTACAAAAACTTACATTTTTGTAATTTTTTTCTACAGAATTAACAAACATCACCACCCCCCGTCAAAAAAAAAAAAAAAAAAAAGAAAACCACACAAGAAAAAAAAAACCCACCAGTAAACCATTTTTCCTGATCACCAAGCAGGTTTTGTTTCCCTTCGACTATATTTAGTGGGCAGCAAAAAATAAAAAAATCCAATCACCCTAAAACAATACTCTCTGATGGTAAACAAAAGGTGTCTCTAAATACCCCAGAAAGGTGTTTAAATGAGTGAATGACCTTCTCTTTCGGGGGGATAGTACAAAAACTTGTCACAGCAGAATACAATACTAAGAAAATTTGGTTACTTTTAAATAAACATAGTTTCAAACAGAAAGGATGATCAAACAAGAATTTATGGATGTTTGATAAAATTACTTTTAAAAATACTGGCTTTTGGTTTTAGTAAAAGGAGATGGGATATTAAACTCAGGGAAGAGTCACCTTCAAATGGTAACATAGTACAAAGGACCAACTTACAATTCCAGAATGAACCATGAGCTAGTTCACATTTTAATTTGCATAAACTAATCAGTGTCATTCAAGCCAAGTCATGACAAGCTTGCAAAGACCTGAACTGTCTGTAGGTATTTGGAAACACAGCTCTTTGGAGCTCACAAAATTCCACGTGAGACATTACGTGGTTTGCCTTGACTATGAACACAGCACAAGGCGAGACATTTTTCCTTGGCGTTTTGGCTTGCATGTATCAATGCAAAATACTCTAGCCAAATCCTACTTGAGTTTGTTTGACTTTGGGTACTTTCCATGCTCTGTTCTATCCTGCCATTTGAACAGCGACAGTGTCACAGAGCACAGATGCAGCTGACTTTCACAGAGATTGGCGTTTCCGAGGAGAAGGGAAATTGTATCAGAAAACTGTAAATAAAAAGATAGAAGCAAGCAGACCAGACTTCCTAGTCTCTTTGCAGACCTACCAGAAGACACACTCTGCCCTGTTTGCTGCTTCCCTTCTGTTGATCTTGTGTTTGTCTTCACATGACTTGATAGTACTTCTGTGAGTTAAAAAAAAAGCACTTTGCACAAAACTCACTTGCTGAAGTATTAAGAGAAGAGATGAGTAAGTAGAGGAAGGTAAAGAAAGAATACAATTACTTCAAACACACAATAAAAACAAAGCCCAAAACCATAAAATGAGCAATTTTAAAAATACATCCATGTATGTGTGTGCCAGATTTATTAGATTGCAGCCTCTCTGGAGCAGGGACCATGCAAGACAAGGTGCTTATTCAGTGCTCAAGTAGAGTTTGCCATCAGCAGAGGCTGCCGTTGGACATGACCTCATTGTAAAAACATTACCCTCAATCACAGTGGTCCTTAAAAACTGCCTCCTGGCTAGTTGATTGTTATTACAGATTTCACAGTAGCTATTACGTATATTTGCATCTGTGTCTTTAAAATCATGAGTGAGAGAGAGAGATACCTGGGGAGTTGTGGGGGGAGAAATAAAAAAGCATGTCTGAACAGATGATCTTTACAGTTCCCCCCTCCTGCTGCTAGAAGCTTCCCACTCAGCTTCTGCTCCTATTTGTTCATCTTTCTCTGGCAAGAACTACTCTTAACTGTGTTAATTTTCTTTTTTGTGGGTTAATGTTGGGTAACGTGCCTGCAATTGCCCACAACTAATAGATTTCCAGTGACTGACTTTACTGCACTCTTGGCAGTAAGTAGGGCATATTTCTTGAACCAGGGTCATTTTAAGGGATTCCAGAAAGTACCTTCAGACACTTCATGGCTTCATTTAAAGAGCTACTTTCTTGATTCCATGCAGGATTTCGAGGATGAGGACAGAATCTTCAAAGGGAGGTCACTATCCTCTAGAATATTAAGTTAGAACCATTTCAAAAGTTTGAACAAAGCATGAAGCATGACCTTTTTTTCATTTATTTATTTAAGGCTAAACTTGGCAGATATAAGAATATCCAACTGTAGTTAGACAGCCATGATCTCAGCCTCTGGCTGTGCAAAGACATCTTAAATCTGTAGGTTCTGTGCAGATCCAGGGGATTTTTGCCAAAAAGTTTCCTGAATAAAATTAAATATTCCTTCATGTTAAGCTTTACATTTTTTCCTTCTTCCTATCGTAGCCTATTATAATCCCGAATTAAAAATATATAATGCTCTAGGATTAGCGCTACTTCTACTGCAGTTTCCCAGTCAAAAATAACTGCTATAATTCTTTAACGATTTAAAAAAGGCTAGTGTCACATCTTCCGCTTTTAAAAACCAGTGAGGCAGAGCCTTTTCCTAATTACTGTCCAGTTACCTGGCAGTGAGAAGGCAACGAGACATAGTCCTGCCAAAGAAAATCTTGGGAACACCCAGTGCCTGGGTTGCAGTCGCAGAATGAATGGCGTCTGTCATAAGCATTCTTTGAGAATGGGACAGTGGCATACTAGAAGCCACTTACATCATTAACTTCTGAGGCCTAGATAAAGGATTATCTAGATGCTTCGGCCTTTCAAACTCCCCAAAAAAATGTTGTATACGGCATATATGTATGTATAACTACGTTGGTCTCTTCCCGGTGTTAATCTACCCCTTCCTGGAATTTAGCAGCTTCACATCTTCATGAAAACCTTTTCCAAAGCTATGTGTGCAGCATGAGCAGAGGTGTACATTTAGATTTCTTTGGCAGTACTAGCTACCACCAGCCAGGACTGTGGCTTTGTATTTCACAGAGTAAAGAGAAAATGATGATGACCTGTAGCTTTTCCACTGTCTACGCAGACTAACTGCAGTGGGTCTCTCCTTCCCCCAGACGTTGCAAATGAAGGTGTGCGGCTAGGTCGCAGTTATCTTCTGGAGTAGTTTTAAATCTGCAGGGCTGTACACTGACATTGTCAGTGTGCCAGCTACAGGTCTTTCATCTAGTGAAGTGCTTGTGTCTCTTGTGCACCCTCAACTCCTTGCCTAAACCTCAGCATGTGGCTCTTGCATCTGGCACTGAAATTCCAAGTATTTTCAAGTGCCAAGGTAAGCATATACAGTTTGAAACTAACAGGCTCTGCAAGACAAAGGACAAGTAATACAATAATAGCCAACATTCAAATAGGACCTTCTGCAGAGAAGTATCTGGATATTACGAATTAACCTTTTTCAAGTACCATGACCAGAACCTAATGCAATCCACCTGACCTGCCTCAAAATCCTTTATGGGCCGCAGCACCATGTCCTGGAATCAGAAGTTTCATTGCAAGAAAACGCTGCAGTTCTTCACATACTGTGAAGAGAACCAAGCAAAACAACAACGACTCCACCAACATCCCCAAAACACTGTAGGCAAGGGTCTGAAGTTAACAAATGCAAAAATTGGCCTGCACAATACTCCTCGTGTTTCCAAGAAATTACTGAGGTTCTTGAGAAAGCAAGGAAGATCAAAGAAGAGGGAGCTGTCCGCAGCTCACTCCACAAACTGAGGACACTCTTCACGCTCTGCAGGAACGTTCAGCCATTTGTTATGACTTCCCAGACAAGCCACAATGTGACTCTGGCAACCTGGTTTTGGTTTGCCCATGAAGGAGACTACAAGTACTCATGCAGTCTTATACAGATGGCACAAAAGAGCTGAGAAGCAACAGGAAGACTCCATTGTTTCTGTACAGCCCCTAGGTGTGAATGCTCCTAGTCCCACTTCTGGTAAGGTCACACAAAGTTGAAGCCCACCTGTAAATTATTAGCTTTTTTCCCCCCAAAGAGAGCTGGAGAGCTTGCATGGACTGTTAAAACAGAGACCTACCATCTGAACTTACTAATTCACAATCTTTATTTCCAAAACATAACACTAGAAAGTGATTAACAACATATAGAGTAGATCTGCAAAGCCTGAAGAGTAATTATAGCGCAAGCCTATCTTGGCTGTATCTGTACTAAAGGAAATATGACAGAAAAAAAAAAATGCAGGTGAATAAACAGTAAAAGTGGAAAATAAATCAGATTTGGCATGGGCAAAGCCTAGAAAGCCAACCTGATTGCAAATAGAGCAGTCAAATTTGTTACTCTAACCTAACAGCTACATAAGACTAAAACAAATGCATAATCATTACTACAAAAAAGAGCTGTTCTTGAAGATAGTGTTCTGATATTTAGCCTCAGCTCATGCAAAGGTTGCTTTCTCCAGGTATCTTTATATCTTCATGCTATAATTCTTCTACCTTCACCTCTAAACTTAAGCAGACCTTCCCTTGAAGGCTGGATGTCTCGTAGTGCTTTCTGAGGATTGTTTCCTCTGTTATTTGTTGTAACTATTACTTCATAGTGCTATCATGTACTACTCCTCCATCTCTGATCCGTATTATACTGGTTTTAAGTTTCCTGTATTATATCTGGGGCCAACACAATATGAACAATGTAATAATCAATCCATTACCAGCTGCCCCTCAGCTATAATACAGTACTCAAGTAAAACACAGTGTGGATGGTTTTAATACAGCTTGACACCTGAAATACAGCTGCTCATTCCCCATGTTATCAGATACACTAGGAATGATCTTAGGAGCACAAGCTCAATTGCCCAATGTGTGGGAACACCTTAAATGTCAACATTATTAGCCATCACACTGTGACTGAAGTGATAAACACACAAACCAACTGTATTCTAGCCCATCACCCCCAGACAGCATCTCTCTTCTCCTCCTCCAGCATAAAGCCACAACTGTTGCTCACTGAGTTGCCAAGCTTTCTGCATTATCATCAGTAACTTAAAAAACAGGATTATGTTTGAATACTACAGAAACTTTAAGGCCACAGGGTAAAAAACACAAAGTGATTTCATTAATGAACAAGTGCTTCATTAAAGATTAGAGTCTCTATTCTTGTGTATTAACAACACAATGCCTTTAAAAACTAAATACATCTGTATTTTCATGTCACTTGCCTTGTGCATCTCTCCCCCCTTCCCATATAGAAGCAGTGGAGTCAGATACGTTCAGAAACCATGGCAAGGTGGTATCATCACTACAGTTCACCCTCCTGCCAACACAGAGTGATCAGGTGAATGTGGACACTGTAACAGGGGACCAGGACTCTCCCTCACACAATTCATAGCAAGGGTAGATGTGCATTCCTTTGCTGACCAGGAATAGGGAAGCGGCTTCATTTATTTATTTATTTATTTACAGAAGGAGGAAAATGGCTATCAAAAACCAAACAGAAACAATGCAGTGCATTGCAAGTAAACGCAGGAGATTCACACAGATTTTCATTCTACCAGAAGTTAAAGGAAACCTGCAAAGCTTTTACATTTTTTGTTTCACTTCGTTTATAATCCTCTCACTTTATGTTGCCCTCCCTATTTAGTTTTTTCTTCACGTGTGAGGAGGCGACCCAAATCAAGGCTTTTCCTACTCTTCAGCCAGGGTTCTGCATTTCCCAGGCAGCACCCAACCAGTCAGGGAAGCACTTGAGGCCAGCTGAGGACCAGGTTCTACAAAGACTAATCCTAGTCCACTCTGGGATGCCACTCAGGCTTATTGTGCAGTCAGGAGGATGTCTTCATCAAAGATCATTTTCAGAGCTGCCCTTTCCCCATTGCCTCTTCTAGACAGGGAGACAGCAACCACCACGTATGGACTCACCCTATTGCACAACTTTATTCCATTTAACAGCAGTTGCCACATCGAGTTAACACTTCCTAGTACACTGGAGTATCACCATCTGCAGGCTGGGGCCAGCCAGGATGGACTTCTTTTGCTCACAGACAGATGGAAATGGGGCTACAGCACCGTCATCGTGATAACTACTCTACAACTTTATGGAGCCCAAAGCAGAGTCTCAAACAGTTATCACAAAACTTCAAGGTATGTTTTTCCTTGAAATGCTGGTTATTTAACCAAAGCACCATTTTTAAGATCTACTCAGGAAACTACTTCACTGCTCTTTTGCTGAAATTACGATTCCTGTCTCACTGGGTGTTTTTATAGCATTACCATTCATGCTACATGACCAGCATAGCTGAAATATCTAAATGTCCACAAATAATTAAAAAGTCATCTCTACTTTTTAAATGTTTGGATAAATTTATTTATAGGGCAAGTCGGCAATTCACCCAAAGTCGTACTTTCCAACCAAAGCATCTATGTCAGGTACTTAAAATATCCCCTCTTTCCCTATGGCTCTGCCTCTCACATCATCTGGGATAGCTTTCTTCCCCTAGAATGCAGATAGTGACCTCAAGACTTGCTAGCAGCAGCTAAAGACCAAGCTGTGCAAGGCAGCACTGCACTGCTGGACAGACAGTCCCTCCTACATGGAAACACCGACTCAGCATAATGCTCAAGCATTAGCCTTTGTATTTTACTTCAAACAAGGCTCATAAACTTATACCGAGGCACAGACTAGCACATCTCTCTAAAACAAGTGGCAAAAGAAAAGCTCCTCAACAGTCTTTATGACACAGTGGATGGGAAGGCATGTCAGCAACAAGGCCTGAGGAAGGTATTTTTTCCAGAGACCACTTACAACACTGTTCCAACAACAGCATATATACTTGCCCCCATCTCTCTTCCCAAGCATTTTGAATTCTCCTTAGCTTTACATCTTTCCAGCACTCTCAGTTTGCAGCGTTACATAAATTGAAGTTGGTCAAACTGTCATCTTTTTCAGCATATTAAATCTGATCCTCTGAAAAAGTTTGACCCCGTATATTGTTCACAGCATCTGGAAGGCAGATCCTTGACTGTCTCGGGAGAAAGATTTAAAAAAAAAAAAGAAAAAAAAGAAAAAAAACACCCACAGGAAATGACCGGTAACCATTGAGCTAATCAGCTTTGGAAAGCATAGTTTCTTTTCCATTAACAAAACCCTTAAAAAGCTGTTGATGCAATTCTTTTGTCTTTTCTGGTTTTTTGTTGTTTTTTTTTTTTTCTGGTGACACAAACTTCTTCCTGTGAATGGAGTCAAAAGTATCACTTCTTTCTGTGTTATTACAGTATCAGCACAAAACTCAACCTGCACAATAATTCCCTTTCCTTTCCCATGCCCTCACAAACACATAAGCCTCTGTCGCTAAACACCTTAACTCCGATTAGCCAGATCTTCCAGAGTATGATCCAGAGACAGAGAGGGCTTGTTTGTTTTAGGGATCAGAAGCTAAGGGGAAAGAAAAGAATGGTCAGGACACAGAGGATGGAGAAAAGTAAGTATGCAAGAAACTGAAGCCACAAATCACACACACAAGTGAATAACTGCCAAGGGAAGAACTACTTTGCTTTTCTACCTGTATCAGAGAAACATGAATATCCACAAGTGTTCAGAGCTCTAAGGAATCACAATATGCACTTGTTAGATAAAACAACAAATGGAATAAATACTGTAACTAATTGTATTGATGAAGATTGAGTATTTGAAAAACTGTAATTCAGAAGTTGGGTGCAATTCTGATTTTCATTAGGTCAATGTAAACCTTCAGTAACAGGACAGAACCTGGTTTACTGTGCCTGATTATCCCAAATTAAGATTTAATGATAACCAGAACTTAATACCAAATTTCAAGACAAACGTGAATGCTAAGCATTCACACAAATCATTCAAGTGTTAGTCAGAGAGTACAGTTTAGTATAAACTGCTCCCCGTAGTAATTATTAGGGAAGTATCCCTTGCATAGAAGGGACCCTCTAGAGAGCTTTGATTAGTAATAACTAAGACCATCAAAACCTTGAAAACATTTACTTATGCACATGATTAACTTCTATGTAAATGGTCAGTACCATTAAAATCAAAAAAGTAATCACGTCTTAAAAGTTACTCATGGGCAGACAGGAGTTCAACTTTTTGTCTGTAAGAGTTTTGCAACAGTTCTCTCTTTAGAGACCAATTTTGTAAAGCCCAGAAAACTCTCAACTACAACTCACATTTGTGACAATGGAGACCATCTGAACAACTGGACCACAGGGGAAGTAGAAGGAACGCATTTGCTTATCTTCATACACAAGGCAAATAGAGAAAGAGCAATCCAATGACAATTTACAAATTAGTCCTTCCTTGAGCCCATCATGCTCAAAAATCTCTGCAAAAATATTCCAAAATACTGTACTGCACTATTTCCAGGAACTGCTGGACAACTGTGAGCAACATTATAATTTAGGCACAATATCATATTGCATTTGGTCCTGAGAAGTGTCCATATTTTATTTGTTTGTATTTAAAGTAACACCCTCCATTTTTACATCTTCCACACTAGCTTTCAACACATTCGTAGAAAACAGTAATTCACAGAAAGAAGACCCTTCAGGTTTTTTGTGCTACAATTTTGAGCAAAAGGGCTATTGCCAGAAGGGAAGTCCTCTGCTTCAAATTCAGCTTAAAATTGTCTTTGTCATTTGACTTGCACCTAAGCCTGAAAGATCTGGTCAAAAGTCAGGAGTCATCTGCCAAAATACAGCTGTCTACATCCATGCTAGATATTTGGACTACCTTTATATTCAATTGGCAGAAACAGCACTTCTCAGATCTGATTCTGCTGACTAAAAGTAGACTTCCACTTCAGGAAGAGATGAATTGATCCCTAGAAATGTTCTGCTTCCTGAGTATAAAGGGAGTGCAGAGAGCTGAGTTTCAACAAATCCCACCTTCTCCGTGCTGGGAATCACACTGAACAACCTTATCTGGTTTCTCCGCTAAGACCTTATCAGCTTTGCTGGAATTTCTGCCACTTTGTGTAGTTACCCCAAGCTTCATGCACAATTAACAAAAAGAAAGGGGCACCTCTGAGAGGCAATTCAGCTCATGTAAAAACCTGAATTCTCCACAAAAATGCCACTGTGTCTTCAGAGATTATGGGAATGAGCCTCATGAGCCTACCCCTTAATAAGGTGAAACAGTGAAGTGCCTTGAATTAGACAGACAAGTTCAGGCTGTTGCTGCTGAGAAGGTGGGAGATACAGAGCAGTTTCATCCCTTATCTCCTCTCCACACCAGTGAAGATTGAAACATACAGCATCAGACCCCACAACAAATGGCAAGGTTACAGTATGGATTACAGAGTCCTTCATAAAATACTTTGACAGAGAATAAAAACAAAGCCACACCAAGGAAGCTTGAAAAATCTGTATTGTGGCCTACATAGTGTCTATCCACCCACAGCTTTGCCAAGTGAGGATAAACAAGAGCTGAATGAAA
Organism: Dasyornis broadbenti; assembly: GCA_013397935.1. Taxonomy (NCBI): domain Eukaryota; kingdom Metazoa; phylum Chordata; class Aves; order Passeriformes; family Dasyornithidae; genus Dasyornis; species Dasyornis broadbenti. The sequence continues at coordinate 1,723,934 of VZRN01003031.1, forward strand.
CTCTGCAAGCGCACACTTCAGTTGGCCAAATATCCAACACAGTCTGGAGCAGCTAAGAATTAGTCCACACTCTCTTAAGACTGAAAAACAGAGGTGCAGACCCTCAAAAGGGTCTGAGACTCCTCTGTTAGCAACACCTGCCCTCAGCTGACCGGGTAATATAAAAGCATAAGATGGAAGACCTGGATCCACACTCTCATGCATTCATGCTTCTGTCACTGAAAGAAGTCACCTCGTTAGCTGAGGACAGCCAAGCTTCCGCATTCAACTTCTGCAGGAATAAAGGATTTGGCAGCCTCCAGAAATCTGAGCTCTCTGTTTTTCTTCCCTTGGTTTACTAATGCCCAATTCCCCTTCCCTGCCTTCCTGCTCCTGATGCACACACATATTAACGCTAAACCCCAGGAGTTACATGGTTTCTCCATACTGCCCTCCAAACTTAGCAAGTATGCCCTCCCCACAGAGGCAGCAAACCTGCTGTAAGAGCACGATGCTCCATAGTAAAACGCTTAATATTAATAAAAAAAATAATCTTCCCATCTCATGCCTTAAGAAGGTCTCACACCCACCATTTTACGCAAAAATACATTCCCTACAAGACTGTGATACATTGCACACTCTTAATGGTTTCTACAGTTACATAGTCACAGACAATGTAATTAACAAGCAACATTCCTTCTTGTAAAATAGGAGGGAGAAAATAAACAGAATAGAAGTTCACAAAAATATAGTTAAGCTCAGAAATAAAACTACAGTTTTTTACCTAATCTCATCATTTACTATGTCAGAAAAGACATGAGCCTGAATTATCTAGGTGCAAAATACGAGTTTTCAATCAGTCTGATTTACAAAAGACATTGTGTCCTCTTATGAGGAAAATGATACCTTATTTACTCCCTTCAGATATACGTCAGTGCTTTATTAAATATTTTTTCACTTTCCATTTAATTTGTTCTGTGCATACTGAAATCAAGAAAAAAGAATCCTGTGTTGAAGTTATTCTATGTTTTCTGGTTCTTGTTACATAACCAGAAATGTTGCAGAAATATTCTTGTGGAGTTAAAAAAAAAAAGCATTTAAAAAAAATTCCAATCAGGCAAACATCACTGCATCACAATAACGCGAAAGGTACTTCTACACCCACTACTGGCATATATTTAAATTAAAATTACATGTAATCTATACCAAACTTTCTGAATGCTGAATCTCTGCTGAAAGCCCTTTCTGTATTTAACCTACTCTATACTGACAAAGAGGTAAGATTTTCCAGGGTAGTAACAGCAAAATTCCACATTGCAAAAACATTGAATACTGTCATGCATATAAAGTCATTGACAGGGTCTGAAAACGTCCCTCCCATGTTAAGATTAGTCTTAAGCAGAGAAAATGGCAAGAAAATATGAACGTGTTATTTTCTTGTAGGAGAGCCAAGCAATTAAAAACCAACAACCACATAAACCCTAAACCATATCTTTTGAGAGAAATGGTGAATTTCAGTGCTCCTTTCTAATAAAACCAGAAGAACACACCAACCACTGTGCTGGAAACATTTCCTTGCAAAAAGCAGAAACTCTGTGGTGGTAAGGGAATTTCATGGTGTGGGTGATTTGTGACATTAGGATCCTTCACATCATTTACAAAAAGGGCCACAGACTCCATGTTGGAGAACACACTCATTCCATCCCTCTCTGCTCTGTGTACACCTGCCCAGGCAAAAACACCACATTTGCAAATTCGAGCATGCACCGAGACATACTCACATCATCACCTGAACCCACCACACACCCACCATCTCCCACCAGAGCCACTCGCAACAGCCTGAAACACTGATCTGAATCCAACCGGTATTCTCCTCTCCTCTCTGCATTACAGCCACAAACCCAAAGCCCTGTAGGCTCAGCTTGGTTCATCTGGGCCCACTTTAAAATAAACACGAAGGAAGAGAACCCACTGGGCTGGCTGAACAACAAGAAATTCGGCTGCACAACTCCCTCACACTTGTGTGCACAGCTGATTTTTACACCACTCGGCTGCTATGTTCATATTATTTTGTCAGAAAGTACAGAACAGCTTTCCCCACAAATACTTGGAGCTTGAAAATTACAGCAAAACCAACTTTAGCTGGGTGCAAAGTGCGCTACAAGGCCGGCGTTTGAAGCCCCAACGTGACGCAACTGAAATCGTATCAGGAATGGGGGCTTGCTGAAGGAAACTGGACCCACACAAAGCCACAACGTATATATTAGGTGCCTATAGCTCATTCGTTGCCCAGGCTAGGAGCGCACTGCAAACTGATTTACACGAGCTACAAATCAATGAGGCAGTGTGGCTATGCCCATGCCAGTGACAAACTGCAGTAGGGAAGGGAGCCTGCACTGCTTGGCAGCACTGCCATTCCCCTCGGCCACCCTCGCACACCCCCTTCCCCTTGCCCCCCCGTAACCCTTCCCCTCTCACAAGTTCAGTGTGGCTGCGGTGGGAGCAGCCCGGTGGCGGGAGCAGCCTGGCCTACGCACCCAAGTCACCCCAGCGCGGGTGGGCTGCAGGAGGCCAGCCAGGCCGACACGTCCCTGCGGTGGGCTCCCGGCTGCCCACCGCCCGGCCACCTGCAGGCCTCCGCCGCCCTACCTTGCTCCTCGCCGGCCCCAAAGCAGGCTCTGGGGTCCTCGGGGGGGAGCGGGGCTCCGCCACCCTCCAGGGCTTTGCGTTTCTTCGACATCTGGTCGGTGTTTGGGAGTTGAGTTTCTCCTCTCTCTCTCTCTCCGGGGAGATGAGTGTATGTAGAGAGAGAGGGAGAGTGTGAGGGAGAGAGACACAGGGAGGGAGAGAGAGATTGAAAGAAATCGCTGCTTAAAGAGAGGGGAAGAGACTTTGGAGTGGCTGGAGAGCAAGTAGGAGGCAGGGACTAAGTGGAGAAATCCTACAAATCACAATCCCATCAATTCAGCCCCACGTCTAGAGGGGCTGTTGAGGTCTCCCCCTTCCTTGCTCATTCATCTGAGTGTGTGAGTGAAAATTAAAGATAGAGGCAATAGTCCTCTGTTGCTTTTCCAAATGTTAGCAGGTGGTGCTTTTTTTTCTTTTTTATGGTGGGGGGAAGGAAGGAGGGAGCTAATAGATATTATTTTCCTCTGCTGGGACTCCTTCTGGTT
>VZRN01003032.1:348-29438 GCA_013397935.1 Dasyornis broadbenti
GAACAGTGCAGCGACTTGTTTATCTCGGCAGCTGCCATTCACGGCCCGGCCCCGCCTCCGTGCGGGATGCTGCGGTCTGATTGGTCAGTGCCGCCCCGCCGTGCGGCGGGCGTGGCGGAGCTCGGCTGGCGCCAGGGCTGTGGCGCTGTGGGTCCATGTTGGAAACGGGTGGTGTTGGAGGCGCCGTGGAGGCAGATGCTGCTAAATAAACGGATCGTTCACAGAAATACAGGGGATCGTGGTGTGTTTACGCTCAGATATAGTCCAGGCATATTGCTGCCTCTTTATGATCCGATGCCGTAGCAAGCCCCTGCCCCTTCAGCCCCAAGCAGCGAGTTTTACACAAACGCAGCGCTGCTCTGGGATTCAAATTTCATCAAAGTACGTTGAGATCATAGAAACATTGAGGCCTCTTAATGTTTCGGTCTCTCATTTGGAGATTTTTTTTTTTTTTTTTGGTGAAAAGCGTCACTCTGGAAGCTTACTTGCATTATAGAAGTGCTACGCAGAGCTAACCAAATACGAAGTCACACAGAATCATGCAATCAATTAGGTTGGAAAAGGCTTCTGAGATCATCGAGTCCAACCTATGACCAAATACCACCATATAAACTAGACTAAGTCCCATGTCCACTCTTTCCCTAAATACTTCCTGAGACGGTGACTCCACCAGCCTCTCCAGGCAGTGCATTCCAATGTCTAATGACCCTGTCTTAAAGAAATTCTTCCTAATGTCTAACATAAATCTTCCGTGGTGCAGCTCGAGACCCTCTCCTCCCATCCTGTCACTCGTTGCCTAGGAGAAGAGGCTGACCCCTGCCTACAACTTCCTTTCAGGGAGTTGTAGGGAGTGTAAAGTCAACCTTGATGTGACCTTATACAACCTGCAGGTTACATCCTGCTCTGGAAGCAAGGGACAATCCCCACCTCGTGTGTTCAACCTTAGATTATTACTGCCAGCAGCAAGTGAGAGAAGCAGAATTAAATTAGAGGATGGGATAGTAAAAATGGAATCTGTCCGTATAGAGAAACCGTCTCAGTTCATCACCTGCCCTGCCAGCATTAGTTACCTCAATGGAAAGTTTTTCCACATGCTGGATGGGAGGGCTATAGGAGCTGATGAGAAGCTATCACTGCCGATAAAGCACAGGGAGGTGTCAACTGCACGATAAGGTATGGTGCTATATATGATTACTAGTGCATAGCTAAGTCATGAGGTCATAGCCAGAAGTTTGTTTCTCAAGGAAAGGCAGGAGTGTAACCATTTTGAGGTGATTATTTCTTCCAGAAGGCAATAGATGATTCAGAATTTCCCTTGGGCCAGGTAGCTAGCAACCGAAATTCTCAGAAAACTTCATCACTCCTTTACCAAAGTAATATTTTCCAGAGAACTGCAAGTGCTTTGCTTTGCAGTTGCAGATGTGAATCTTTCTGAACAAGGCCTGGTCATGAGCTGGCGATTTTCCTGAGCAGGACAAAGTGCACCATTGATCTTCAGTGTCAACATTAAAGACGTTTGCTAAAATTAGAGCTAACCATTTAAATTTTGCAAGGCATTCACATCTTTGGTCACTTAGTAATCAAAGCCAACACTGAGAAGAAAGGGACGCAGACATAAAAAAGAAAACTTACCTGTAGGTTATTCTACCCAGGTTTATTCTGCCAGTTTTAACATCAATAGGAATAAGGACTATTGCTGTTGGTAATAATAAACTTTTCAAGTAGTTCCCACTGCCCTTTTTGATCAAGAAAAATAGCCATTATTGCCCATTTTCACCACTAAGGTGTTTGGTTTTACTCTTTCAATTCTACAATGTGCTGAAAAGACTGTCTTTTATTGTAATTCATTTTAAGTCCACAGCGCTGGTGAGAAAGGGTTAACAGCACCTCCTTTGTGGTAACCTGGCATTTGTAAGCCTAGGCAGCATAATTTCCCCTCCACTCTAATACTGTACACAGCTCCCTAGTGTTGCAAGCAGTCATTTCATCCTTTCTTCTGTAAGTTAATTGTGCTTTGCCAGTAAATTGTTTGGCCCTCACTGCTGCTACTGGGAGGCTGTCCGAGAGAAACCTCTCTAACAGGTGGAAGCCTTTTAAAAATGTCAAACCTACATTTCCTTGTGACCAGTCCATGTCCATCTTTTCTTCCTGTGAATTCTGTCCTGAATTAGCCTTTCCCACTCTTCTGTGTGTACCCCTGCCAAAAGTATTTATAGACAGCAGTCTCATCCCCACACAGCCTTTATTTTACTGGACTAATCAAGCTACACTCTTCTCATTCCCCTCATGAGCCCTGCCAGTGAAAGCTGGACTGGTACAAAGCTGGTCATGAAAAACACAGAACGTGATCTGTGCCCTGATTCCTTCTCTTGTGACACAGCCCTACTTCTAGTTACTGAATCCATATTTTGGCCACACAAAAGCCACTAAAAGCGTAGAACCGACTAAGCAGCTTCAAGCATAGGGCAGCTCAGAGGCTGGTAAGAATGAGGCTACCGTCTCATTTGTGCAGAAGTTTTATTGTTTCATGGTTAAAAGATGGAAATGGGCACATTTGTTTCTTCTTGAGATTGGAGTACATGGCAGGATTCCATTTCAAGTTCATAAAGGTGGAAGAAACTCTATTTGTGCACAGGCTGTCAGGCCTGCTGGAAAACAGCTGCCTGGCATCTCTTCTCCAGGTGGTTCCCAGAGGAGAAGCAGCATCAAGCAGCCACTTACAGAGCAGTGACGGCAAATTGTTTGAGAGAAAGAGACAAAACAATACTGTGACATTTCCATTGCACTTCCAAGTTAGTAGAATAGTTGTGATACCAATAACACATCTTTAATAGTACTCATGTTTTCTTTTAAAGTATTTACCAATTGTATTATTCATTTTGGTCAGAAGACAAATGACTGTAACATTTTAAATATGCAGTGCCATATTATTCGTTAATTGTGCTGATGTAGAAACTTTGAGTAGCCCTAGCAAACAAAACAGAAAATGACGGGCTTGCAGATTGCAAGCAGGACTTTTTTCAGCCTGCCAGCCTAAATGAAGGTGCGACATTGTCACTCATTAGAATCGCCGTTTCTTCCAAATCTCAAGTCACTGTGGTAAAATTTCATTGGAGGTGAAAGATATATCAAGCAAGACTGAAAGCTGAGGAACTGAGTATTCTCACCATTTCTCTAAACAATTCTCCAACAGATAAGACATGAATTTCTAATGTAAAAAGGAAAAATTTGGTCTTTAACACTTCAATGTCATGAAAGTGATACATGCAGAACATTTTTCTTCTTTGTAGATTGCCTTGCACTTAAAATACACTCTTCTTTCAAGATTGCTTCATTCCATGGGCAGTCTCTTAGAATTCTCTCTTCATTTGTTAGTGAGACCAAAAGATAGGCTGTGGGTTTTTTTATTTTTCTAGGCCACATTTGGAAGTAGCAGCACCTTTTCTTAACTCGCTTTTTTGTAAGCTTTTAGTTATTAATCTGATGGGAAAATTTTTGATTCTTAGGGATCAAGATAGCATTTTTTCCCGTATATCTTGAGTGGGATATTAATAAACATATGCACTCAGTGTTAACTTCCATCTGTCACATTTAAAGCCGTTGTTGCTTCACTTAAGAGTGGAAGGATGGTTCTCAGAATTCTGAGGGGTACAAGCAGAGAAACCTTAGAATGAATAGAGGTCTCACATGAACTGTATTATCATCTCTACAGAAGCAGAGAAAAACTAACAGACCTATTCCAGAATGTGTAGAGATATACTTGGGATTTTTAAACATATTAATGTGAGTGTGAAGAGCCTAATGAAAGTGGGACAGCATACCAGAGGATTTCTATTAGGGATAGATTAGAAAGTCCCCAACTGTTTGTAAGCTCATATGTTATGATTCCTAGTAAAACTCTGAATTTTGGAATCTTTTATGTCAATTGATTTCTAAATCCCTACAGTAAAAGTATTAACCTTATTATATTGGTTTAAAAAAACAAAGTACATAACTAAGGGGCTCTATCAAGATTTTACAGTAAATCTAGAGAGCATGCTAGGAATGGAAGAAAGGAGTACTGACTTGTGCACTCATGATATAATTATTTGACTATCTCTGTTTTGTTGGACGTTTTTAAATTCATTTTTATAGTACATAATCCAAATAGTACTAAACTAGAAACCTTGCGCTGCTTTTCTTGAGCATAATCCAAGAACCTGGTCCCAGAATAATTTGTACAGCTTTACACAATAGTTTTTTCCTGAGAAAAAGAGAACCCTTGCAAAAGCTATTCCCTACCTTCTCTTTACAGACTAGCAAGAATGAACACTTACTTGACAAAATCAAGGTCATTCAGCATTCAGCAACTAAAAAACAGTGGGAGACAGCAAAGTAAAATAGTTTTTTATGTGAAATAATGGTGATTAAAGTGAATGAATTAAAGTGAAATAGTCATGCATTGCTCAGTGTGCTAGAGTTCATCATTATGCCTCTATATCTCAACCTTATTGCTCAAGCAGTGTAACCACGTGTATGTTTTTTAGGATATCCACTTACTCCCTGTGAATTGTGAAGCAAGATGCACAAGCTTATTTCATTTAGGGAACAGCATGCAGTACTGTGGGCTGGCTTCAGTTTGACAGAAAAAAACTAACAAAAAGCCAGAGGATACAATTAACTAATGCCTTTGTGTTCACCTTTCAAAATCAGTATGACAGCTGCTTTAGAGTGCAAGCCAAACCTCCAAAGCAGAGGTTTAGAGAAAGCCTTGAATTCCAAAAATGTAGAAGTTGCCCATAATTATGGAGAAAGCATAAACTCTAGTTCTGGATATAGCAATCTAAAATTTCATCATTTGGAGCTGCACTGTCAGTGTAACTGAGTTTCCTTGTCTTCACTGGTATACATGATTTCAGTCTTCCTGGATTGTTGGCTTTCTCATTTTAGCACCATCATATTCCATCTACTGTATTTCCTTGCCAGTTGTTTAAGTTTTTGGAAGTGATTATAAACTTTGTTTTAGAATCCACTGGAAAAGACAGCACCGTGTAATGAAAAAGGAAAGATGTTCTTTGCTCACCCTTGAAGTACATAAAGGAGAATACAGCTAAACTACTCTGTCTGATAGTTTTTTGCTATTAAATTCATTCCCACAGAAGAAATAGAATTGTGCTAAAAAGATAACCTGAACCGCATCAAGTTCTACTCTTAGGTTTTCAACTTTTTCCTTGGCTGTAATAAGTTTTATACTACTGTATTGGCAGAATCCATCCTAAATACAAGCTACAGCTACAGAACAGTGTTTGATAGCAGGTCTATATAACATATATGATTTATATATATAGAATATATATTATTCTTTAGTGTTGCTCCTAGCCAATCAGATCGTGATGCCCTATTAGAAGTGTTTTCAACAGCAAATGTTCATAAGGGCATCAATAAATCATCTTTGGGTAGGAGACACAGGACAACGAATAACAAACATCAGCTGTGCCAAGTAAGATGTACATATAGGAGAACCTTTGAGTGATAAAGACAATTACATAATTAATTGTCTGAAGATAGTGTGTAATCATTAGACTAAAATTAAAATCATTAGATATTTTAAAGAAAAGGTTAGATAAACCTCCGTCAGAAAATTTGTAGGTAGGGTAGCATTAATGTGATAAGAAATTAGATTTCTTGTTTTTCTTTCCAGACCTATTTTCCCATGTCTCTGTTATTCTGTATGGCATAAGAAGACCCCTCAGTTCATGGACTAACCAGTTAAAAGACAAAAGTAAACCATAAGTTTTTGTGACAGAAAGGTTATCCCACAAGGATTCATACTTACAGTGAACTGTTCACAGTTCATAAGTGAACTGGGAAAAGGCATGAAGGATGATGTGACAACATTTGAAGAACATATCTAGTAATTCAGATCTAAAGCTGATGGAAAAGTACTGCAAAAAGCTTCCACGGCACTGTGTGAGTAGTGGTAGTTGAAAAGCAGTGTTCCAAAGCACAAAGCAGCATAATGCTCAAGGGGGTAAAAACATACAGATATGATGAACTCTAAAAGCTAGTGTCAACCAGGAAAAGCCTTGCAGTCACTGTGAGTAGTTCTCTGAACAAAGGTTCAGTGCTCAGAAGTGATGAATAACACAAGAAAGAGGAACTTTTTTAGGAAAAGGATAAGAAAACTTAATGTAAAACATATTTATAGTGCAGTGCACTATTTGCATGCTGCTTTCAGTTCTAGCTACCCCAACTCAAGGTCCATATAGTAGGATTACAGTAACGTTCAGGATTGAATAACAAAAACTCAGAAGAACAAAATGGGAAAATAAAAATACATTAACAGCTTTTAAATACAAAGTACTGGCACTGTTTTAGCAAGTCTGCAGTAGTCAGATTACTGGAAGATGGGAAGGCATACAGAAGGGATTATTGCTACCTTCTTGCCCTTTTCAGTTACTTTTTCATCATGTGCTAATTGGGACTCTGGTCTTGTCTACTTTAGCCATTCTTACAATCCTATGAAGAGAGGCTAAATGCATTTGGATTTGTTACCTGGAAGGATAAATGATTGGGGGATGATAAATGGTAAAAAATAAATTGCGGCAAAAGGCATATTTGATTACTGTTGTGTCATTTGCAGCTATTGTATACTATGGTCCACAGGAAACTTCCAGCTCAGGAATTCACTGGAACGCAGTTTGTTAGAATATGAAGAGCTGTTCTAACAAAAGAAACAAGTGATCCAAGAGCTAAATCCCTCCTGCCTGTGAATGATTCTGTGTAACTATGGTGGAATTAGATTTAGAAAAACCTAAGAACTCCTATGCTGACAGCCTCAGAATGTTGCTGAAGTTCTGGTTTTCTTATTTCCACCATAATTTTATTATTTCCTAACTCCATCTGTGCCTCAGTGGCAAAATCCTAAATTACCTAGATTCCAGAACTGTATTTACAGCCAAATAGGAAATGACAGCATTGGCTTCTGGCTCACGATGCTGAAGAAGTTGAGCAATTCTGAATTTTAAAAGAAAGCCAGATGGTCTAATGAGAGCAGAAACCAGAAGTTCCATTGTCCTGCATGGTTATATTTCTTTGTGGAGCAGGTTTTCTACCTGTAATACAATGTAGAATATTTTCCCATCTTTAGGAAAACTTTTGTATTAAAGTATTACTAAAACTATCATTTAGCTTTACTAGCTATGTCCATCAACCAGTAAAAAATTAGCACTCAGCCAAATTTTAGTCAGCCTAAAAAAAGAACTGACCAAAATCTTTTTCTATTTCGGCTACAATATTGCCAATACAACTCAGAAAAAAAAAAAAAATATATATATATATATATTATCCTGAGTCAAATTCCTACTGTTAGTGCCATATATAGAAAAAACTTAAGCTCTGACTGCTGAAGAAAAAAATATTTTTAAGCCCTTGCTACCAGACCTCAAAATTTTTATTGTCAAACTCCTACAGTGCTTTTGGCTGGATAAAGTATCAAGGAGAAGGTGACTGTGACTTTGGCCTCACAGAAGATGTAGAAACAAGACTAGGTTCAGGGGAAGCATGGGGATGATGCATCCACAATCACTCTTACTACAGAATGTGAATGCCCTTGCTGCTGAGTAACTTCTTATCACTAGCTTCTGTCTTACCTTCACTCCAATTTTACACAGTCACTCAGTAAAATAAAGACTATCAAAAGTATTAAATCATGCATCTAAGCTGAAGTATGCTCAACTGTCATGTTAATGTTTCCTTGAAGGATAAAGTGCCCTTGGTTTCCTATAGCCTCTAGTAGTATATTTTGTCTGGTTGGGAGGGGGTTCATTTTCCTCACAGCAGCCTGTGTGATGTTGTGTTTTAGATTTGTGACCAAAGCAGTGTTGATAACACACCCGTGTTTAAGCAACTGCTGAGCAGTGCTTGCACAGCATCAAGGCCTTCTCTGTTTCTCACTCTGCCCCCACAGCACGTAGGCTGACATGAGCTGACCAAAGAGGTCTTGCACACTGTGTAACATCGTGCCCAGTTATGAAACTGGGGGGAGGTTTTGCAAAGTTGCCATTGCTTGTAGACCGGCTCGGCATCAGTCTGCTGGTGGGAGATGGTGACTGCCTTTCCATCACATACTTCTTTTTCTTTGTCCTTTCTTCTTTCATTGCCTTATGAAACTGTCTTTATCTTGACCCATGCCTTTTTCTTGCTTTTGCCCTTTCAATTGTCTCCACCATCCCACCTCAGGGGGAGTAAGGGAGAAGCTGGGTGGCTATTTAGTGGCTGGCCAGGGTCAACTCCCCACCCACAGAAAATCTCTGAGGAAAGAATGAGAAGGAAATGGGATGCATCTTACAGGACTAATTGGTTCTCTTCTTCATGGCTCTCTTCTTCAAGGCTATAGGTAGAAACAACCAAATCCTTATTTTTAGGGACAGGGTAGAAAAAGTTACAGTTCATTTTCTCTCTCCCATCTGCTGGTGCCAGCAAGAAGGCAGTATGGATCTCAAAGGGATTAATTGGTAATAGTTCCTGTTGTGTGAACCGACCAAACAAAATGTGCTGCTTCTTCCAGCCTTAACGCAGGCATAGGCAACCTATTGCTCATATGTGCCTTCTGCAAGAGCTACACCATATGACAGATAGCAAGCAGTGCAGCAATGGAAGTTCCTGCACCTTCTGTATGTCCAGTTGTCAGAAAAAGCAAACAAGTTGAAGCCAGTAAAGCCAAAATCACCCTACCACCTTGGGCCCAGCTCTACTCTCCTGCAGAATCCTTACCAACAGCCTATAATGTAATTTTAAAGTTTGACCTCTCCTTAGTATGATGGGATGAACTTGAGCTTTCATCTCTCATCTTCCTTAATCTGAAACTGTTGTGCTTGATTCTGCACAGCTCCAGTCTGACACCATGACAGCCAAACCAAAATTTTCCCCTGACTGAAGTTTTCTATTGTTGGGTAAACCCATGGTAAGACAAGCTCCTGCACTAACCCTGAGACTTCTGAGGAACTGTAGGAATTTGCATTCTACGCATGTGTGAGCTTTTCAGGACTGTTGGAAAGCAAAAAACATGGAAAGAATTTTTCTTTTTTTGCTTGTTTGTCATCTCAGAGTAAGGAGACTAAAATTTTAGGAAGTGAATTTAATACACTCTTTAAATAGAGCTTCAATAGTAAGTTAATGGAGTCATGTTTACCTCAGAGTCTGTCTCAAACCACTTTTAGCACTGGAAAAAATGCATTGTATGTGTTTCAATTCTTCTAGCTGTAAAGTAGGAACAATGATAGGACTGTCTCAAATCTAATTGGTAACTGTGGGCACTCTGAGTACTAACCATTCCTCTATTATTAGTACTTTGTTATTGCAAAATGATAGCTGCTAGTGCAAACAAAGCTGTCTTCATCTAACCTTTTGAGTCCACCACTTGCAATGGATTCTCTGGCATAAGACAAAACACTGGGAGCCGTAACTTTAGCATGCTTGTTATGGAAGCAAGCATGCTTGAAATAGAAATATTTGTGCTCTCAATGGTAACAGAAACAGTAACAGTAGACTGGCATCAGATTACCAAACTGTTTTCAGTAGTGAAATCCTGAACACTGTAGGTAGTGAACTGGATGCGTAAGGAAAAGGAGACAAACTAAAAGAAAATTTGTTGAAAGGGTGACCCTTGTGCTTGTTACACTGAGAATCTATTTTGGCTGCTAAGATCACTTCAGTCTGCTTAATTTTGATGTGTTGCTTTTGAGTCTAGTCACTCTCAAGTAGAGATCAAGTTCTGCTCTTAAGAAATGAAAAGCCCTGGCATCTTTGGATCTGTGCCCCATTCCTCCTGCTTTCCCCATGTCCACACCTCAGGTTCCCTGCCCATCATCAATCTTCCCTTCCCCCAGTGTCCACAGCTCCCTCTTCCTGCCTCCCAGCTGGGTGAGAACCAAGGGGATGTGGCTGCTTTTGAGCTGGGCATGTGCTGGCTGCCAGCAAACTCAACATAATAAATAACCTTTGAGCTCAGGCAGCAGCCTTTCAGTCACGGTAGTAATTTGAAGGAAGTAATCTTTCCTTTACTGCGCTGTTATGTTTCTTAAAACTTGTAAGAATTTAATAGCCTGAAGTTTTCTATTTCTGAGCCAAATGTAACCTAAATGAATGTATGGATTCAAAAGTTATTAGAAAGGGTATGACAAGATGGGTAGGCAAATAACAAATCACCTAAGCCCTGTTTTCTGAGGCTTAACAATCCCAGAGAAATATCTTTGGACAACGTAATAGATACAGTTCCCAGAAGTTTATAAATAAGGTTTAACAATGGAAGGTATGGACGATATGCAAAATATTGGTCTCCAGAGTTTCCATACCATTTACAATATTCAAGGAAAATCTCCAAAGCCATTTAGCAGAAAACGTACAGTGGTTTTGATTTATTTGGATTCATACAGAAATTAGTAGAGACTGGAAGCACATTTCAGGAGCCAGAACATGTGTCCTTGTTAAATGTCTCTGCTCCAGCAGTTAGGCATTATTTTCCAAACAAATATAATTATAGTTTATTGTCAGAACCTAGAAAGGATTGTATATAAATTGAAAAGGAAAAAAAGAAAAAGTATTCATAGGTCCATACTATACAGTCCTACTGAATGAAAGATTTTCACTGCCTTTAGGATTTCCTGCATACGTTAAGATTTTCTGCTTGAACAGATGAGAATCATAGGCAGTGTATGTATAACTGTATTTTCTGCTTTTATTAAGTGCATTTTTTTTTCACATTTTGTGCATCCTATGCTCTATCTGACTTGAATTCAAATGCAAAAAGAAATGGATTTGGCACAGTGCAGGTAACATGATACCTGTTCTAAAGCCTGATAAAGTTGCAATGCTTTCTTTTCAGTGTAATCTCTTTTCCTTGATATCATTTGAATATTGATACCACATGTCATCCTTATCCCTTCCAAAACACACTAAAAGTGAGGTGGGAAAAGGAAAAAAAAAAAAAAGCCAGACACAAATTCACTTTGATATGACCTTGATGGAAGGAAGACAAAGACATATGCTGAACTCAATGGCATTACTAATGAATTTGTTTATGACTGGCAATAATTTGGATTGCATTGAAAATATATCAGATTCCTGAAATAGCAGACAAATCAATCTAGTGTCAAAAACATGTTTCAGAAGAATTTAATGTCTGCAAGCATTCTGATGGTCATACCAGTTCTGGAAAAACTGAAAATAGAGGAGTAAATTTGGTAAATTACTGATGAGGAAATAATATGCAGTGACTGTAGCTCATATTGGTCAGGCAGCAGAGCACATAATAAACTTGCACAGAGAAAGGGGCTAATAGAGAAGTTCTGCACATATATATGAGAAACAATATTGGAAATAAAGATAAAATATGGAATAAAGCCTCAGAACATGGGGAATTTGATTTCCCAGCTCAAACTGATCATGTGTAAAATGCAGATCTAAGTGCTATGCCCTGACTACTGCAGAGCTTTTAGCAGGCAAGTCACGTAAAATCCCCTTCAGGATCTCTTGCCTACATACAGAAGCTATATGGACTTATTTCATGCGCTATTAACCAAACAAGTTCAATTTTTGTGTGTGGTTTTTCTTACATCGACTTCAGACTATTTTTATCTGTTGGTTTATGACTATACATTTACACCATAAGCACAAATTAAGTTTGCAAACATTTGCTCCATTCAGAGTTATTACTTCTCTCCAGTCCTTTATCACTGACCATTTGCAAACGGCCATTTACCCACACAGTTCTGCCAGACTGACCCCAAACAGCTCCCTGGCACCAGCAAGACTGGCAAGCAACCTCCAGTGAAGTATCAAAGGGGATGAGCCAAAGAGCACCTACACAACAGGTGTGGGTGCAGTAACCTGATAGTGGATGGTGACAAGCAATGAGGAGCTCAGTTCCAGTTGCGTTGGGAAGGAAACATCAATCTGCTGCCCTGCCAATGGCTAAACCAGTATAAACAGATCTAAACCATGCTAAAGCCTTGACTGCAGACATCCTTATTTAATATACTTGCTATATTGATTGAAAAATCAATAATGCTAAGCAGGTAACCCCCCTGTGCAAGCGTGTTTATAGCATTCTAAAGGATTTTCTTATTCACTGATGTGATATTCCTATAAATGTCTCCCTAATACAATAAGTAATTTTATCATAATCTACAGCACGAAGTAGTGTTGCATCCTGAGCCTATATATAAGCATAAAAAATGAGTATTTTCATCTATCATCTCACAAGGCTATTTTAATTTAATCTTATCTAATTGCACTGAAATGTAAAATAGTGCAATTTTTAAGTAGTTTTAAGATGCCTTTATTAGCCAAACAAAACAAAAGGAAAACAGAAAAAAACCTACTGAGTATGGCCAAATGAAGCTGCAGGATAGCTGAGAGGGTCGGGCTGTAAGTTATTATGTTGTTCCCATGCTGTGTGACATGGAATGTACAACTCTGAGGGGTGCTGATAGCCTCCAACTGTAGCCAGGTCTCCTGAATACCCTTTGGTGGCATTTGAAAGGATACAACTTGAAACCAGGTAAAACAGCAGAATAAACTGATAATTTCTGATATTAAATTCCTCCAATAACAACATTTTATTTATTGTACAGTATATTTCAAAATGATACCCCTTATTTTAAAAGTATCCTCCTTAAGAAATCTAGACAGAAGCCATTGCTATATGCAAATATATATTGAATGCATAAACATGTAACACATAAAATTATTATCTTTTTTTAATCATAAGATTGCATTAACATGGGTAAGGCTGCTTACCTGCTTTGATGCTTCTATCAGTACATTCACTTTGTGGGTGTAACTTTTAGGTGAATTTTAGCACCGTGCCTTCTGCATGTTTACATTCCATTGCAAAGGTCTGTTCTTCCCTTTCCCTTTGCCTGAATCACACAGTCCTCAGAACTCACTGTCCCGCTGAGTTGTAAAGCTGTGTACAAGCACAGTAGGTCTGGAGAACCAAAACCTGCAGGCAAATAATGCATATGTGAGCACTTGCCAGTGCCCATGGCCTCAGCCACATGGTGTGCAAGTAATCCCATACTGTGCCTCTCAGCCACCCAAATTTCTAATAGAGTTAAGAACTGAATGACAGTCTTCCCAGAGGCAGCATCAGAGTTGGAGAGTTCAGAAGTGGCTTAATACTTGGTAAAAGCTCCACCTAGGCAATCCACATGTCTTAGGAATGCAAATATTTTGCAGCAGTCTGATCCTGGTAGGAGGTTTCTTCTTTTTAATCTTATAACAAATCCAAATGCAATAATTTTTTCCTGTGGGACAATTTTTGCATTAAAATAGCAAACTCAGATATCTTTCTTAGTCAGAGTATTTGAAGCTGAAGTCATTCTGAAAGCTCCACTGTAATTAATATATATATATAATTTTGTATAAATATATATATAAAAGAAATAGCCTGATAATATAAAACATAGCAAGACCAGCATATGAAGGCAAGAAGTCTAATTTCTTGATTTAAATAATTTAGATACAGCATTAAAAAAAACTTTAGATGAGACTTAAGAAAGATTGTACATTTAGCCCATGAATCTATCTACTATTTCTAGCCAAGATTCCATTTACTGGAATAAAAACATTTGGACAGGCAAGCACCAAAAAGAAGTGGCAGGAGCTGATCTCCCGATAATGAATTTTCTTAGGGTGTCCCAGAGAAGGGGCAAATTGTGGGCCAGCACATTGACAGCCATAATAATTATGTAATCCAGCTGGAGTTAATGGGATTATGGCTACCCTTCCGTTTTTCCATTACAATAACCTTGTATAACAGAGTTTGATGGAAGATGTACATTTCCTAGCTCAAAAATCAGAAATCTGTGAAAAGGGCCCTGAAGACAAGCTATCTCTAGCAAAACACCAGCACTTCCTATTGAAAGTCAAGAAACAGAGCAAACTTGAAGTACACCCTTCAGACAAGATTTGACTAAACATGCCTCCAGACTGCTCAGCAGCTCAAAACAACAGGTACCATTTGGTGGGTAGGCTGAAGTAGGTCCCATTATCTCTGCACTCTCTGGTGTAGTACAGGCCACCTTGCACCACCATCCTTGCTGGTGGATGTGGTATAACCCTTTTTTTCCAAAACACATGATCTCAATTCCTGGCACAGAGCATTTCACATGTGTTCCTCACTGCCCTGAGTTCAAGCAGATAAATAGTGGCTGTGTTGTACCACAGACTGCAGGCCCTGCTTTCACATTATCTCAGTGAGATGCCTATCTGTGACTGCAACTGTATTTATGCAGAAAATGCAGGAACACTCAGCAACTGGTCCAAGGTGTGTCCCAGACAGACAAAATACCTTGTAGTTATTTGCATAAAGTCTCACATCCAGTGAGACAATCAGCACAGGGAGCACAAGCCCAGGAAGAGCTAAACAAACTCTATGCTCAGAAGCCAAATTTGTGGCTTGAAAGAAGTCAAATTGGAGATGGGGTTTGACAGGAAGATGCTCTGTCATTTCACTGACAGACTTAAGTTTGGTATGAGATCTAGTTGTGACTTTGAGAAATTTAGCATGCAATACAGAGAATAATGAGTTTGTTGTCTCTATTGCTTTTTGAACCAATGTAGCTCCTGAGCTGTTTGTGGTATGTATTCAGAATGTTTTCCACCTTTGTATAGTCCCCTTATTATCAGTTGCAATTACATGGCAAAGCTAACCACTTTCATACTAAGAATGCTACTTTTGTATTATGTTTATGCCATTAGCCTATAAAATGTTAACAATCATACATACTCTTGCTTTTTTTTAAAACTAATGTTTTCCATTAAATACTCTTGTGTCATTTAAAGAAGTCAATAGCCATATTATCTTCAGATTGCCTCATGCATTGTGACACTGTAAGAAACTGGGTGTTGGAAATAAAATGTTAAGCCACCCAAAGCCACTGCAGTTAATCACATTTAGCACCTGACTAAACTGGCCTCACCCAGAGCTTTTGGAAGAGTCCTGCTCAAGTCATTCTGTTTTATTATGTGAGAGACCATTAATAACTGCAGTTTCTATTAAAGCTGGATGTAATTCTAAGCAGCCAAAGGCCCTGTTCAAGTTTAAGCATATTTTGTATCTCGTTTCTCTAGTACAACAGGTCGTGGAAGGGCTTATCGTTTATTTTTCTGTGATTCACTACTGATCATAAATCTATTTGCTTTTAATTAGTATATCATCATGAAAGCCATATGAGAGGGCACTGTGGAGAGTATGCTCTGCT
Source organism: Dasyornis broadbenti (assembly GCA_013397935.1). NCBI lineage: Eukaryota > Metazoa > Chordata > Aves > Passeriformes > Dasyornithidae > Dasyornis > Dasyornis broadbenti. The sequence continues at coordinate 15,597 of VZRN01003032.1, forward strand.
TGTCAACCTCCATAGTGTTGCCATAGTGCTGAGGGGCTATTTACTCTCTTGAACCTATAAAGAATACATTCTCTACAGTAATCAAAGTGTTAACTTTTGTCATCTCTATCCATATTTCCACCACAAAACTGATGTGAAAACTCAGCTTTTGTGTTGCCTGAATAATGTAATTCCCCCAAACAGCTCACACTTTAAATGGATCAAAGACCCCACCTCTGAAGAGCAAGCAGAGTGCAGAGTGTTAAGGCAGGGCAGGCATTGGTGTTGAGAGACACAGGTTTTTTTGAAACAGGGTGGGATTAGAGACAGATTTACAAAGAGTCAAGTACATCAACGAAAGGGGATAGGAGCTTAAGGATGTCCTACTGCATATACTTTAAAAGGTATGCTTTTTCCTTTGTGGGAATGCTTGAACTTGACTTTTTTTTCACTTGAAAGGAACAGCCTTTTCTTCTGTCTCTTAGCATAAGAAAGGAACAGGCTTTTAATGGTTGCTTGATTTTCTTCAACTTGCAGACAAGTGAAAAATTCTGATTTCCTCAGAATATATATTTTACCTATAGAAAAAAAATGGCCCTTTTATTCTCCTGGATCCTTTTTGATCCCTTCACATAATTTTCTTAGGTTTCCAAGCTTTTCTTCACTGCATGAAGATATGCCCTTGGGTCATCCCAGTACATATGGTTGGGAACCTGCAAAGGTGTCTACCTGGGCCTTTGTCACTGCTGGAGACATTACAATGGTCATAACCACTGCTTCCTGTATTGAGTTTGACACTGACTACACTGTTCCAATCCTCCTACTTTAAGATCCCCTACATCAGTTCCCCCTTTCATAGGACTCCCAGGTAATCCCCAGCAATTTAGCTTCTCAGGAGCAATGCCTTTACCCAGAGCAAGCTCTTTGGAAAGGGACAGAAATTCCTGCAGGGAAAGAAGTCTCAGGAATTTCCAAATTCCTTCTCCTTCCTGTTACCAAGCAAATCTAACAATCTCTCCTTTGATGGAAGGTCCTAGAAAACTGCAGCCTCCATAGTTGCTGGAGGATGGATGCAGATTAAGGGGGGAAAAGGGTTAAACAAAAGATAATACACTTCCAGAGCCTCTTTATTCCACAGAGAATGCTGACCAGGAGTATACACAGTAAAGGGAGAAATATCCTGGGGAGATCACAGGAAAAATCCTATCGCAGAAAAACAACACACTTCAATAAAAACAGAAAGGCAGATAGATACATCTGTTATCAATCAGCTCTTTAGACAAGTTGAGAAGTCGTGGAGCAAAAGCAACAAGCTTTCCCTCAGGCTCAAATTCCTCCTTGGAATTTCTCAAATGTCCATGGCTGCAAAGCTGTAATTCCCTGTCTGCCCTGAGAACAGCAGCTATTGCCACCTTCCTTACCAGCCTGATTACCCAGCCAGAGAAACCAGGAAAATTCTGACTACCTGTAAAGAAACCATACTGGTTCTCTGGGAAAAGGCAGATTTAGCCCCTTAATCTAAAAAGCAAAAAAATGTTGAGAAATTCTTGATCATATACATACTCACTCATTGTTTTTTTGTTAGTTTGCTTTCAATAAGGATATTTAAATTGCAAAATTAACTTCCTGTGAAGATGTTCTATACTACCAATTCAGCTTTTCTCCCTGAGCATGGAAAACTGCAGAGTACGTTACCGGTGTGCTGAGTGCCCATATACTAATGTTAGTAGCAACCAAACCCCAGCAGTTTCCTTAGCTTAAGAAGAGGTTTGCTTTGTAATGACAATGCTGACTGAAAACCAGACGTTTTTGTAAAAACACTTGCATTTAAAGCTTGACCACATGTCCTTGTACAACAGGAGTTGACCACGTCTTTGTAACACACCCTCGTCCTTAGGGCTGTCAGTTCTGGCTCCCAGCCCCCTCCTCAATCCTAGCTGCCCTTAATAGCCATGCACCTCTTCTCTAAATCCAGGCAGCCCCATCTGCCTTGCCCTTTACTTGTCACAGAATCCCACAGAATCAATTAGGTTGGAAAAGACCTCTGAGATCACTGAGTCCCACCTTGTCCTTCCTGACTGAGTTCAGGCAGGGTGGTTCCTGCCACTCACCCTCTGGCACTGCGCTCCCTGGCAGTTTGAAAAGAGAGCAGGGCCCGAAGTGATGAATTTATATGGGCAGGAAGGGAGGGGATGGGAATTCAGGGAGAATGTTTTGGCCATGTAGTGAGTGCATACACATTAGTATTTTGGTTTGGAAGGTCTTTTGTTCTTCATATTCCTTCCTAGAGGTGTGCGTTGGGATTGTGTATGTGGCAGCAAGAGGAGGACTCTCCAGAAGAACCCTATATCCATGCTGCATGTTCTCTTTACTTCCAAAGTGTGTTCTTGTGCTCCTGGATATTTCCAAACCCTTCTCTAGCCTCTGAACTCTGACCTCAAACCAAGGAGAATTCAGTAATGAATGCAGTTAATTTGAAACCGATTATTGTTTCCAAGGTCAATAATGGGAAAACTGACTATAAGCAAACAGCCCTCCTGAGAACTCAACACTGAAGGGATCCTATGTTTCCCTTAACCAAACAATGCCATAGAAACTAACCGGATATTTGTCTACTCAGCCTACCAATCTACTGCCATGCTTTTCCTATTGCTTAAAACAGGCCTCACAAGACCTGAACTAAAAGTATGCAGCAGTCACAACAGCACGCTTATTTCACTAAGACCAGGCTTAACAGGGCATGTTGCTTCTGAATTTTAAGTAAATCAACCACATTCATCTTGCATTTGCTGAAACAAAAGTTGAATCTCTTCCTATCAGCTTCTACATTTGGCAAGCAAAGGCCAAGTTTCACTATCCACCCTTGAATACAAACCAGTCAAATAAAAATGTTTCCTATGAGTGTTGTGAATCTTCCTGGATCAGTCAAGGTTTACATCATGGACAAATATGCCCATTTGTATTCCGAGGATGCAGACTCAGGATGCGCCCAACCTATTTCCCTACCACAACCTCATCATCCCCTGCTTCAGATTCCTCTGTTCCCCAGGCACCACCCTGATTCATAATCTCAAGAAAGCAGGAGATGCTTGATGATCTTGCAGACCTGCACAACAACTGTTTTCACTGTGGATTTTCCAGCCCAATTGATTGCCCACTGTCTGGTAAGCTGCATTTGCTTGCTAACTTCTAAAGCATGAATGCTATTTGCTTATCTGTCATCAGAGTGGCTCTCACTTTGGTTTCTCTTTGATGAAGGCCAGGGCCAGCACCTCTTCAGCATGCAGCTTCATTTATGTGGCTTTCTTCACTCTGAATTTCTTCAGCCAATGCTAGTCACACAAAACCTGTAAAACGGTTTCACCTCCTGGTGCAGTGGTTTTTAGGCCCAGAAGCATTGTTCCATAGTGCTATTTTTTCCTCCTCCTCAAAATTAAATAATTCTTTTGCTATCATGAATCATCATTTTAGAAGGACTTGCTTAAGTGCCACGTATATGAAAGATATGCAAAAGAGAAATGCAAGGTACATTATCTTTTACAGATCTTGTGATGATGACAGAAACTTGCAAAATACGGATTTTTGTTAAAATAAAAAAAAAGAAAGTAAAAACTTTGCAACAGAGAAATGTGTGAAACTGATCGTAATTTCTGGAATGGAAAAACTCTGCACAGAGGAGTGCAATGCAAATTAGCACAGGGTGACATCACATGTTGGTGTGGCTCCACCCTGTACAATCACACTTGGTGAAGCTAGGTTGTGTCAGGATGAGCAGCCCTGCATGAGTGTACTCTGGTGCTGCAGTGTCAGCTGTTGCAGGCTGACAGCAGAGTTTTTCATGGAGCCACATCTATAAACCCTGGGGTTGTCAGTTACCAACTCTCCTTTGACTCCAAGTCTAAAGAACTAGCTCAGATGCAGACATCAGTACTACAGACATCTTAAGTTAGATAATGCAAATTCCAGTGCTGATTCTGTAAAGATGGAAGACAAATGGTCTCCAGTCCGTGTTCAGCAGGGGTCTTTCTTACCATTCTTTAAAAATTTCCTAAGAAACTTATTAATACTTTCTCTCCAGTAAAGATGCATCAGTCTTTCAATCCCTGAAACAGCAAGGCATGCTTTTTAAGCAGCCATTTTTTCATGCAGTCCATGTGCAAAATTCTTAGTAATTTAAATAAATTATATTAATAAAATAAATTATTCCATAGACTACGATTTATTATAACATAGTTTATAGTGTTCCTGAAAATGAGTAATAAAACTGTTGCTATTGCTGCACAGGTGGTTCAGTTCTCTGCTCATTCGTCCCAGACTGGATACACAGTTTCACTGCCACACTTCCACTTACTCTTCCGGTAGAACAAGTAGATCATTTGATGTACATAGAAAATTTAATGAATCCTTGTCTAAAATTATTTAGGTGATTCATGCCCTAAACCTACCTATTCTGCTACACTGACCACCAAGGGAAGCCCTAAGTGACACATCTTAGTTATCAACATCTGCATAGCATATGTAAAAGTTAAATGAGATCCATTTTTCTAGTGGGATCTGCAATTGCTTCAGACATTTCCTAGCAAAACTGACATCTTTCAAAGAGGTCATATATATGTTTTTCTGAAAGCCAAGAAAGCATTTGAAAGTCACTTGACCAAAGGAAAATACTGATCAGCCTTTACATGAATCTTTTTGCCACAGAGTGATTAATGCCTTAAAACAGTCCACAAATTAAATGCACACAGACACAGGTAAGAGGAATACACCAACAGGAAAACATAATTGCACACAGACTGAAATCACTAGCAACAGATACTGTGTTGAACAAATGACAAAAGGGCTCCTGCACCTGCAGTTAGCAGTAAGTGTATAAAAGTTCAGTGTACATCTTCCACCACAGCTGGTGTAGCTGGTGCACAAATTCCAAGCCGCAATCAAAGACAGTTGTGCAATTTAGACCTTAGCTAGTATTTTGAAAACACAGAGGGAGGGGCAGTATTAAACTACTGAAGAAATATTTATGAAAAGTAAGGGCACAAAGTAGATTCCAGTTTAACCAAGGACTACTGATCCATAGGAAAAAAAAAAAAAACCAAAAATCAAAAAATGCTGTAGTTTTGAAAAATACGGGTTTTTTGACAGCACCTTGTTGGGATTTATGATGAGCTTCACTTATGCACAACACCGTGTAAAAGCTTTGTCTTCCAGTCTCCAAAACAGCCAGATCACTTTTTTATATCATCCAGAAATATGCTCTCTGCAACAATTTATCTTGGAGAAACTTTCAGAAATTAGTCACAACCTTTTTTAAAGGTTTTATTTTTGAAATGCTGACAGCAGCTTAGCTCTAGCATTGTCTACAGAGAACACTGCTATGGAGAGACTTAAATTACGCTGTCACATAGCGTAGAATAAATTATTCCAATTGTAAACCAGCTAATTACACATTAACTCTGGTACCTACTCCTCTTTGATATAAGAAAGCTTTTTTCTTGCTCTGGATGAAATATAGCAGTGTGCCCAAAGCCATATAAAAAACCATTTTGTTTTTTATCCTATCTGTATCACTCAGTGTCTCAATTTAAGATTTGTATTTCTAGTCATGTGATAGCCTTAAGTTTCCTTTTCACTTCATTTTCAGGGTTTTGAAGTTTTCAATGTACACATTGACAAATACCCCAGAGGTCAAATCCCAATTTATTAATGTCTGAAATCTCATTATTTTTTAATAAATCTCATTAGTTTAAGACCTAACTGGTGATCTTTTATGCTTAGGCTTATTAAAATGGATGATAATATAACGAATGTAAATCCCTTCTTTATATAAATGAGCAATTAGAAACAATGTAAGCAATTACAAGCTATATAAATATTTTTTCATTACTTTTCTGATAAATATGTTGAAAGGCTGATTATAAATCAATCACAATCAAATGTCTCTGCAGAAGCAACCAGCATGAAGAGGAGACAGCCTGGCTTTCCTCAATCAAGTCATAAAGGAATGAACGTGCTTTACCTCAAAGACAGGCTAAGAGAAAACAAAGGCACATAATTTTAAACAGAACTGTGGATATACCTAGGTACTCGTGAGGGAAACATGGGTTTCAGTGTTGTCTCCCCAAGAGTCCTTTTAGCTTTTACCATAGATCTTGTATATGGGGTCATAAAAAAATAGGTACATCTTTGTTAACTCCGTGTAAACAAAACTCCTCCAAGTGGTTGACATCCCACCCTTCCCAGGTTGGTTCCTTCAAACAAAGTTCTCTATACAGTCCAGGTTGGGTGTTTGAAAAGTTGGAGCTTTGTCTCCTCTTTAAAATATACAAACCTTTTGGGGTTTGAGGTATTTTTTTAATGAATTATTTGTTTTCGCTTTGCCTCCTGCACCTTTCTTAGTTTAGCTGCTCATCAGAAGGTAATAAAAAGGTCCAGATGTGAACAGTTAACAATCTACATCTAGGAAACGAGACACAAAAACTTTTAATAAAGATCTCTCATACGTTCATTCAGTATTTAACTACAGTATGTGCCAATGCAATTAATTAATTTAACTAATATATCTAGTCCTTTGTGATGTTTCTATTGGTCTCTCACCATGGGCAGATGGAGGGAAGAAGATAGAGCACATGGCAAACTGAATTCCTATTGTAAAAATAAGCAGAAAAAAAATCTTGGTTTGACAAAAAACATCATCGATGAGAAGAAAGGGCACAGTTCATTTTTCTCCCTGGAACCCTTCTCTGAAGGTTGGTTCTGATTATTCTGTACCTTGGTGACAGAAGACAGTAGATAATACTGCAAATTACCTTTCCTTCCTTTCAAAGGAGCTAAGGGGAGTCTGTCTCTCTCATTGTCATGCCTGCTAATTAATCGCTTCATAGAGTTGTGTATTTTTATTGACCTTAAATTTAGTTTTAAAGTTAAATATGTAAATGTTTGCAGGAACAAAGCCTTAGTTTGTATACTGACTTCTTCTAGATTGGACTAAAATTATCAGTATGACCAGGGGCTTTTAGAGGTTGTGGAAGGGGAGAAAGCACGAGTTTTCCTCATGTGTGTGCATTGTCTTGTTTAGGAAAGCAGCCTTCTCAAGGAAGTGTGAGTCTTTTCATTTATAGGAACACAACTACAAGACATCTCAAGCAACAGTTTCCATTTACTGTTTAATTACCCAAATGTAAGAATTGACACAAGTTTTTAGAACCCTGAAAAAATTAAGAAAAAAGCAGGATTACACAATTCTCTTTCTTCAGTCCCTCTTTGAAGGTCAACTGTAACTGGCTTAGATTTTGCTTGAATAATATCATATATTTAGTAAATTAGATACAAATAAAAATTGAAGGTAGCTACAACTAAGCTAAAGGTATTTATAAGCAATCTTCATAGATAAAGACAATGTTTATGTTGTAATTGTGAATTAAATTCATTACTGCATTCAGTGCATTATATTCATTAATCAAATGCATATGAAAACCTATATAAGCATGATAGTAATTGCGTTGCCATTGACTAATGACAGAAGAGGGCTTCAACAGATATACAACAATTTGGTTAGGTAAAAACTGAATTGGGGAAAGATCCAAAAGCCATCAATATTCTCAATTTCAAAAAGACAAGCTTTGAGAAACCAGAGAACTTGCTTGTGAAGTCAGGGGCTAAGGAATTCAAATATTGAGGATCACATAATTATTTGAAGTGAAAAGGATAAGAGTATGTGGACTTTGTCTCAAGAAAGCAGAAGTTTTACTGAAGAGAGCTAGTTGAATAAATAACCACAAGCAAAATCCAAAACATTTGCCAAATGGCAAAGAGGCTTAAGCACAAAGGAAATGTTATCTGAGGGATAAAGAAAAGGAAGGACAAAGTGAGAATTGCCAAAAGTCAAGCTGAATTAGGCTTTCAAAAAGATATGAAAAGCAAACAACAAAAAAGATTCTTCATCCTCATAAACAAAAGACAATAAAAAAAAGGACTGTAGTGCTATAGAATACAAAATGCAGAGAAATGGAAGATAATCTTGGCAAAATATAAATTGCACTTCGCTATTGATCTGGAATTAATCCTTTGCCTTAGATTTTCATGAGTACATTGACTGATCTTGGGAGCGAAGACAATTTAGAGAACAACAGGACTGTATGGCAAAGCATCATTCAGAACAAGGACAGTACAGAATTTAAGAAAATGAATGCAAGACCCTGTATCTTCTCCACCCCATTAGTGAAAGGAACTGGTGAATGAGCTCATGGGTCAACTGTCAGGTGATTGGAGAGGAGCAAATTTCACAGTCATCGCTAAAATGCTGGTTAATTTCAGCAGTGGAGTTTTTATGGCCCATCACCATGCCATCCAGGCCTGCAGAACATACATAAACTATCAGCAAGTATAACTTAGGTCAAAATTGAAATCCCTAATTATTTAATTAATCTTTTCCAAGTGCAGTTGATTGACTATTCCATTGGCCAAATATTTGCAGCTGGATCTGCAAACTAAACCTTAAGAAGATTCAGTAATTTAATGTTTTTAATAAGACATACACTGTCCAAGTGTTAAACTTATGCTACTTCTACTTTACAATTTCACACATACAGAATTTTACAAGAGTTACAGAATTGTCAGCACTTCCTTTTTTCTTTTTTGTCAGCAAGTATCATTTATCAGGAGACAAATTGTATGTCAGCACAACACTTACAATTATCAGTCAAATCAGAACTAACTGCAGAGGAAACCATAATGGCATCCTGAAAATTATTTCACAGGACAGTTCTTCATATTTATTTTCCTCACTTAATTTAGAAGGATATTTCCTAGTTGTAGGTAATAAATCCATTTATTCACTAGGGAATAACAACATTAGGTGCTGAAATCACTATTTTGAGCTAAAAATAGCTCCCGTTATGGAAACATCATTTCTGCTTTTTATTATGACAGTTTACAATTTCTACCATGTAGCAGAACAGCCCAGATTTGCTAAGAAATTCTGTTCTGAGACCTTTGACTCTCTGAACTGTGAAGTTGGCCGCGGTTGCAGTCCTTTCTGTAAGCAGAAACCTGAGAAGTGGGGCAAGTAAATCAAAATGGGAATGGAGTAGCAGAGCCAGGTTGGCAGCAGTAGAGATGAGTGCTTTTGTTTCTAAAAGAAGGGGGAAAATGCCTTGAAAGTCGTGCATTCTCTATGCCTACACTGGCTATACAGCAACTTGCTTTTCCATTCCTTTTGTTACAACCATTGAAACAATTGGGGAAGACACTAAGAGTGCTCCTCCTCATAGCACACTACAGTTTTTGCTTTTCTTGGTGACATAGCAGAGATGCATAGAATTAGCAATAATATAACTTTTACATAAATATTAACAAGGAATTTTCTCCTTCACAAAGAGTAAGCACAATTTGTTACTGCCCAGTGGGTGGAGGGCTGGTAAAGGCGGCTTTAATTCTGTACTTGAATCTCAGTTTTTCTTGGCAATGCTTCTCATGTAAGTTGGCTGCTCTAAATGACTTTGCTGCCACAGCCCCCTATGGATCATTCCAGCTGCTCAAAATAGCTGTTCCAAGTGAGGAAACCTCTACACAAGGAGTATTCCCTAGGGAGAAATTTCAAGAACTCTACAGCCCCTCTGTGCTACTGGAAAAGTGTAAAGAGACTGGATAAGAATACAGAGTTCATCATTGTCCTTTCCATACAATAAAACATTCATACTTTCTCTTCTTTCTTTCTGGACTTGATTATTTGTTGACACCAAGCTTACCCTATTCAAGAATAAGGGTAAGAGCAAAGATTGCTTCACACTAACTTTGTGAGCTCTGTGCTCTGCAGCTGGTCTAGCAATGAAAATGGGGAGCAGCTTCAGCACCATAGAGGCTTGCATTCTGTTTCTGACTGCCCCAAAGCTCTGTCTTGGTATGCAGAAACTCTGAACCACTCTGACTGTTGGGCTTGGTTACACACCTAACATTAAAAAAAAAGGAGGAAAAAAATTACAGCAATAGTCACAACAGGTTTTTTACAACATAGAATTTCCTCCTGCACACAGGGGAATTTATCTGACCAGTTACAGCAGATTACTACAAATGAATCAGATTGTAGACAATTTTTGGCCCCATCTCTCACAATCATATGATGATATCTGAACCTTCCTGTCTTCCCAAGCCATTCTTCCTCCAGATTCAAATGCCTGATTAATGTTATTAAAACAATTTCAAAACTGGTCTAGTTAAATTAGTGCAACCCCTTTGAATGGACATTTTCAAACCTGCTGGTCCTTCAGCTCCTGTCCTGCCCTTTATCTCTGGGTAATCACAGTTGTAAACATGAATTCAGCAAGCATCTTTCCAACACTGACTCACAGAACCTCCCTCTAATCCAAAACAATCTCTTATTGTCCTTCCTGAAACCTCAGCCTGTCTCTCAGACAATACTTTGTTCATGTTTAGTTGTCAGTCAAGTTCAAAAAAGAGCTTTCAGTGTTTCCCTCCTTTCCCTCCTCCACCTGCTTTTTGTGTATCTGTCAGCAGTCCAGACTCCTGTGAAGAAAAGCCTGCAACCTCCATCATAATAACAAATCTCTTTTTAGGTGATCATACCCACACTCTCTGGCTTCAAATATACAACATCACCATGCTACTTTTCTAACACATCCAAAAAAATATTATGTCATCTTACTCAGTGTTGAGATCATTTCCCTCCTCATGTCAGCTGGTGATACTGGGCTGCATTGTCCCTTGTTAAACTTTCAAACAAGTACTTCATGTGGTTTCATAGGTTATCCTTCCCACTGAGAAGCTTCCCAGAAATAAATAAAGAATGTACTTCATTTTTTTTCAAATCTTCTCCTGCTCTGAAATGTCTTAGTAACATTCTTACAGGCAATTGGTGTGTCTTTAAACCAAGAGACAGCAGTCACAGCTAGTGGGTTAGGGCCACTTTGACTATAGTGAACTCTGTCTGGTAGCAGGAGTGAAGTCCCAAACTGGAGAAGTCAGGGAGCAGAAAAGAGAACAGTCAGACTTCAGGAAATGCTGAAGTCTCTGAGCACGTGGTCCAAGACATGCCATGAGACCACATCACAGTCAAGATCAGGAAGTAAGAAACTCCATACAAGACAGGATCCATAACAAGAAAAAGCCATATCTGGCTGGAGCGATGTCACACAAATCACTTGCAAACAGCAAACAGGATCAAACATCTGAGTGAAAACAAGAGAAAACATTAAATCAACACAACTCAGAACTAGGAACTAGTACTACACATCTAGAAAGAAGGATGGGTGGACTGATATTAAGGTAAATGGAATATGGCTGGACTAAGTCCACAAACTCTCAGTCGTAATTCTATTAGCACTTTAACCAGATGTAATCCATTGTGGCTGCTGAAACTAGTGGTCCGGCACTCCCAATCCATAATTTCATGTGCATGCCCAAGCACAGCTGCTTATTTATACCAATACAAGCATCTATATATCTGGGACATGAACTGGCTTGGGAAACTGATGCAAATTAAAGCTGATCAAAATTAAAAACTATTAACCATCATTACAACTAAGTAGTTTGCATTAAACCTGATGCCATCCACTACACAGCCACGCAAGTGCTTGTACTAGCACAAGGAAGAAGGCAGCATGGAGGCAGAGACAAATGGCTGAGAGAGGACGATCTTTTTTTTAGGGTAGTCACAACTCACACAAAGTTAATACAAACCAGTGGAGCCCCAGTACTTGAGAACACGGTTCTCTGCCAGCTATTAAGGCTGTGCCTTGGGAGCATCCAGCGGCAACTAGCCACCTAGGGAATGATTCACGTCCAGCTGCCTGGGGAATGACTCACTGGCTCAGTGACTCACTCCTCCGCTGGTGGACAGAACCCACTGCCTATTATGCCGTCCGATACGATCTCACGGTCTCCTAGTAGGGACTCATTCATCTGTCCCCAGCCATCTGCTGCTGCCTGTCCCATGTAATGCAAGTACCGTAGGCTCATCGGAGAAGACGGGATTTTCTGTTCTTCATTTGGTCAGTAGCGAGTCTTTCCTCGGACTACGGAGCATTGCAACACTGAGCTTATAACGTGACACAGTGTCGCTAAAAAATGCTCTAAAGGCAACCATAAACTTGTCTGGTTTTCAACATTTTCTTCTAAACATTAGCAATAAAAAAGTTGCAGGACATCAAGTAATGACCCGCACACACGTTTCAGCGGTCCCTCCCGTGCCCCACAGCCGCACATGACCTGCCCGGTCACTCGCTCCTTGTGCCACACACCCACGGACTAGTGACTCCCCACTTCTCGGTCACACAGGCTGGATGCCTGGAAGGGGCGAAGGGAACGGGAACTGAGCCTGAACGCTCGGCTGAGCTCCTCCTTACAGGCGAAGGAAGCGCCGTACGGCGGGCGCAGAAGGAAGGAACACCGGGTGCGGGCGTAACGCTGCCGCCGCGGCCCGGGAAGAGCCGGAATTCTCGGGCTCGCCCCTTGCTAAGCGCCGAATGTTTTCGGGGGATGCTCCCCCGCCGTCCCTAGGCCATGTTCAGTTCTGCTCCGCCTGCCACGGCTCACTGCCGACCACAGGCCGTGCTTCCCACCCACGCACAGGGCGGCGCGGTGCGATCCCGGTGCGGCCGCCACACCGCGGCCCCGAACGCTGCTCCAGCCCCAGCCCCGCCGCCGCCCGCGCTCCATCTCCCGCTCCCTGCGGGCGGGCGGGCAGCCTGCAGCGGGAGGGGCCAGAGGAACCGGCATATGCCTTGACGGGCGTCGCCGCCACCCTATGGGAAGCAGGGAAGGGCGGGCCGGAGCAACGGCCGCCCAATGTGCAGCGCTACCCGGCGTGATGCGGGTACCTGCGGCATATAAAGGCGGCTGCGTGCGCACTGGTTCCTCGCTTACACAGTATGGCCGGCGACATTAGCTAGCGCTCGCTCAACGCTCTTCTCTGTAACAGGGGAACACACGGACTACAAGGAACCGAACCGCATCGCCCGCCCGCACCGCCGCTCGGACTGTAACCCGCTCACACACGCTCACGCCGCATCCGCCGCCGCGCACTCCGGGTGGTTTTCGCCCGTTTAAAAAAAAAAAAAAAATCCTTCTTCTACTTATTCCTTTTTTTTTTTTTTAAATTAATAATAAGCAAATCCCCTAGAAGGTGAAACCCGCCCGGGACGGACTGGGATCCGGCGGCGGCAGCAGCGCAGCCCGTGCAGCAGCAGCGAACGGTGGCGGCCGGGGGCGGCAGTTTGGTTGTCGTTTAATTTCTGTGGTTGTTGGTTGCCGAGTTGTCTCACCATGAAGGAGAGCGGTGCACACTTCTTCGAAGGGACCGAGAAGCTGTTGGAGGTGTGGTTCGCCCGGCAACAGCCCGCGCAGCAGGAGCCGCACCAGAGCAAGGGGTCCGGCGACCTCCGCACCATACCCAGGTCCGTGAACGGCCGGGGCAGGGTGGGGTCGGAGCGGGGAGAGGCGGTGGCGGCAGCAGCGCTGCCCTCGTGGGGCGGCCGGTAGGGCCGGAGGGTCCCTGAATGGTCCGGGTGTGGCGGCGCTTTGGGGGGCGATGGCGGCCGCACCGGGGGAAGGCAGGTTCCGGGGTGGCCGTAGGTGGGGGTTGGGCCTCGGCTCTGCCGGCCGCTTTCCCGCTCCCCGGTGACAGCCCCGGCATCTACCCGCTGGGGGTGACCTTCCGCCGCCCTCCAGAGACCCCCCGGGCAGGGAGGCTCCTCTCGTCCCGGTGGGCGGGAGGTGGCGGTGCCGGGGACGGAAGCCATTCCGCGCCGCCACCTCGTGCAGCCCCGCGCGGTTCCTGCTGGCAACATGTGGCGGAGCGGGGAGCGGAGCCGGGCGTGTGCCGCGCCGGCCGGGAGCGCCGCGGGGGGA
>VZRN01003032.1:29483-60479 GCA_013397935.1 Dasyornis broadbenti
CGGCTCCTGCCGGGCAGCGGCTGGTCCCGCTCCTACGGCCAGTTTCGGCATGAGAAGGCTCGGGAAATCCCTGCCCGTGCTGTACTGCAGAGAGCGCGGGCTCAGGAATCTCTCTCCCAGTTAATGAAAGGTGGGAAGGGAGATTACTCTCGCTGTCGCGGCGAGGTTTGATGGTTCCTTCACATGGCCGGTTTGGCGGCGACCTCCGGCACCGCGTAGCCGGACAGGTCCCTAGAGCGGCTCTCGCCGAGGGAAGCGGACGGTACCCGGGGACCCTTCCCATGTCTCCCTGCACTGCGGTGGGCACCGGAGCGAGGGAGGCAGCGGGAAAGGGGATGCTCCCTTCTCCCCCAGAAGTGTGGCTGGAGCCGCGGTTTACACGTGAGTGTCCTGGCCGCGCTCCCGGGCCGCGCCGCCGTTGCCGTCGCTCTCCCCCATTGAGGAGCTGAGGCCAATGGGAGCGGGACGCCGCGGAGGGCCGGGCCGCGCCCGTCACCCAATGGGCATGTGGGGAATGCGCTGGCGCCGCGCTCGGCGCCGCCCGGGGCGGGGGAAGGAAGGCCCGGGGCCCGCTCCGCACCGCTCCGCTCCCGGCGCACGTGTTCGGCACCGGCCCCCGCCGCTCCCCGCCCGCCGCCCAGGAATGTGTCTGCGCCGCCTTTGTTAGCGCAGGAGCCGATGGCCACCTGCCGGCACACGGGGCGGCTCTGGAGCCGTGCTGGGCAAGGCGGGCGTGAGGCGTCTGTACTGTGGATTGCCAGTACTGTATTTTGTAGGGAGACAGTCTGGAAACATTGGAGCTAGATGATCTTCAAACCCCCTTCCAACCCAGACCATTCAACGATTCTGTGGTATACTTAGACTTCTGACTTGGAGGGTCCAACTGTAGATCTACAAAAAATTGTGTTCTGAAAGTGTCAGAAAATGATAGCTGCAAGCCTAAAGTACAAAGCAAAATCTGCAGAACTGTGCATGAGCTTGCAGTGGCAACAGAATGGTATGTAGGTGGGATCAGCTGACATAGTTGGAGAAGGCAGGCTTGTCCTAAGCAAACAGGGCAAATCTGAAGGTTATAGTTACGTCAGTAGTTCACCTTCAGTATGGTCTGCTGTTCAGCTTTCTAGGTTTGGGTGGTACCTGGAGGATCCGGCTCTTAATGTATAAAGATCTGCTTGTGCGTATCACTGTTACCCAGTGGTCTCTGGTCAGGAAGCTTGAGCAGGAGAACTTGTCATAATATAATGTGTCTAAGGTTTGGAATATGTTAATGATGGTAGCATCTCCATTCCAAGATGTATCCTGTTTGTCTTTTATTTCGTTTTGGTATTCCTCAGCAAATTTATATGTATATATAAATGTATATATTGGTAGAGCTAGCTAGCCACAGATCTGAATTGCCAGTGAGCGGATAACTGCCTTTTTAAAAATAATGAATAGCCCATGTTGTGTGTACTCGTCTACATGCTCATGGTTAGTGGAAGCTATATTTCTGCGGTACCAGAAGTACTGCAGAATACATTGTTACCTCTGACCTATTGGTGTAATGAGGTAGTTTCCTCGTGGAACTTTGACTTATGAAGCTATTTGGACCTTTTCTGAATAATGTACTTAACATGGAAATCATTAAATGTGGTTTTTCAGCTCTTTCAGCCTTAGTGGTGTAGCAGATACAGGGTGACAGCTTGTATAGTTAACATCCAGGCAATCCTGGAGGGAAAATCCTAGCTGAAATACTTGCAGATGATGAGCTACATAGGCACTTGAGGAGTCCTGTAGTGTTTGACTTTAAATGTGAAAGATTCCAAAAGTACTCGTTTGACTTTGTGTTAATATACAGATATACTTTAGAGATGGCATTCTGCAAATGCATTCCTCACTGACACATTCATGCTCTCTGGTGTTCTATTTGTCGGCTCAGACTCATGTTTGCAAAACTGCAAACTTCTAAACTGCTCAAGAGCATTTAACGTAATTGCAGCTTAGGTACTGGGACAGTTCCTTTGTGTGGTTTAGATATGGCTGTAAAGTTTTAATAGAGTTGATAAAAACTGTTAACTGTTGAACGTGTGGTCTTTAACACAGTGTCAGAGCTGTGAGTAAGCTTTGAAGATTTTTGTGTTAATTGGCTCTTAATACAACACGTTAATCGAAGTTGCTTACTTTTTTTGGAGGAAGCTGTGACATGTCTGAAACTGCTATTAACCTGAGTCCACTGTGTTTCTAGAATGAAATGAACGTCTACAAGCATTCTTTTTTGGAAGACTGTAAGAATTAAATTACCTATTGCAGCTGATAGATGCAAATGAAGGTCCTGAATACACTGTATTCTGCAATGCTAATTCTATAAAGGTGATTGAATAAGCTAGTTTATGTTGAACAGAACCCTCAAATCAAAGCTGAAACTGTAGAACAATAGCTAAATTAGAATCAAGTTGCAAACCAGTTGAGCTTGCCTTTTGTATTGTAATACCTGCTTAGTAGTGAAATGTGAACCATTCATCTACTGAATGACTAAGCTGGTGTTCAAAGCTAAAAATTTCCATGTTGTATGTGCTTGTTAGGGATTAGATATTTTAAAGTCTTTGCTGGATATCATCAGTGAAAAAAGTTCTTGAGCTGATGCAATTAAGATTTTTTTTTTCCCTCCACATTTTTTTCCTCCTATGGGCAAGCCTGCTTTCTGGATAAAAGTTTGGATTAGGTGTAACATATTTCAGAAAAGATCTGACTGTCATTTTAATACATTCAATAAAGGTCCCAGCTAAAAAGTATTGAACCTGGCCTTTACTTTGTTGTTAAGTTTTGGGGTGTTTTTGCTCACTTGTTAATGACTTAGGCAGAAAGATCTTGTGGTTGAAATAGTGGCAAGCATCTAAATATGCTTACCCTGCTTATATTCAGCAGTGGGATGAAGTTAATGTTTTTGTGGTCTCAAAATAATTTGCTTAAATTTTATTGCTTGTTCTCACTTACACTTTGTAAAGGATGTTTTTTTTTAATAAAAAAATAGCCTTAAACTATATATAGAAGACAGAGGGTTTGCTGAAAACATGAACTCACTGCAAGCTGTGGATTTCCATGGTGACTGTGTAGCGCATTCACTATCCCCACAGTAAAATAAGCTGTTTATTCCTTCAGATGATGTGCAGCTATGATTTTCCATCTCAAGGGTTAGCAGGATCTTGAATGTACAGAAGTTTGAAACTGTAAATAAATTATGCCAATGTTAAAAGCTCATATTTCAAGTATTCAACCCTGAAGAATACTCTGAAATTAAGCTTAGTTATGGACTTCTAATCTGCTTCCTATTTGTCTATATTATGTGGAGATACAAGCTGGAGAAAACTGCAGCAATGAGCACTACAGGATGTCAGTGATACAACATTCTGATCCTGTGCTACAAGAAAGCGCCCAAGCACCGATACAGTCAAGGATTTGATAGGAGTCCTGTAACTCCTTGCTTTATACTGCACCCTGTAGCCTGAGTCAGCTCACTGCTGCAGTGCTGCTGCACCTCTGCCCCTTCCCCCTTCCTGAGCAGTGTTACCTGGCTATTTCCTCAAACACTTACGGTACGGGGAAGCTGGGCCATGAGCCCTGCTCTACTCGTACTCCTGCAGTGCTTCCAAGCAAAACTGAAGGGAGTCTGGAAAGAAGACAGGGCTGTACTAAGATAAGGGCTTTTGTCCCTGTGTACTTGCTAAAGCCTTTTTTATGGGCGATGCAAGGTTATCTGGAGAACTTTGCTTTAAGAGTGCAGTCTTCCCCTCATGAGAATTGATATTAATCAACCAGATTTTAGATTGGCTTCAAAACTGCAGGTAAAATGTTTCCTTGTAACTCAAAATTGTAGTTAAAGAATGGTTGCACACAAAGGAAGCAAGCCCTTTTATTCTCACTACTGCTGATTCTGATACTGCTTAGAGGAAGTGAAGACTTACATTGAAGACTTTCTGGCATTTTCCTACCTTATCGCTGAAACTGCTAAAGCATTTGGTTACCATTTTCTGTCCAAGGTTCTGGCCCATTAGTGAGACTCTGTAGAAAGTAAATATGCTGCTATTTGTGTATTCCTCAAAGGGCTTTCCTAATGGTTGTTTGCTCAGCCAGGAGAAGGGGAAGACTTGGGGCTTTTGGTAGATACTTGCTGCCTTACAGTATGTTCCTTCTGGAGAAAATTACACTGAAGTTTGCCCTTAATGTTGCTTGTGCCTGCAGGACTTAAACACTTTGGATGTCCTTGGATGTGCAAGACTGGGGAATACTCATTGAGTATCTGTGGACATAAAGGATGGAGTCTGCATTCCTGTAACTACAATAGTGGTGTAAAGCCTGCAACAGGAGCAATATGCAGCCCATAGAGCTGTGGCCAGCTTTCTGCCATTGCTGAAATGTCGTGGTTTCATTTGGCAATGGTGCTCTTAAGTAGTTGGCTTGGCACTGTCTAGGTGAGAAGGATTTTGTTAGGAGTACTGCATAGAATCACTTTCAATGTGGATGCAATTTTCCATTCAGGTGCCTGTCTTTCAAGATTAAGTGCATGTTAGGGGAGAACTTCTTAAGTTTAGGATAAATGAGATGTGGACAGTCTCTGTATATCTGTGCTCAGAGCTTATAGAGGGTGTGACACTTCTGTGTACCCCACAGATACTGCCGAAGTAAAATTATCAAGTTGCAAGTGCTTTACGCCTAAACTCAGGCTGTGTAAGTGGTTCAAGGTAATCTGTCTTAAACAGCAATTTATAAATTAAGTTACATTTCTGATAGGAAGTAATTCACATCCAACTGTCTGCAGAGAAATACATGAGCTGCTGGGAGGTGTTGTAAAATGCTTGTGATTTTTGTGTGGTCTGTACTGTTCCTATCTGTTTCAAGTATCCTGAAACCACTGATACTTGGCCAGCTTTTGTGTGTCTTGGCTGTGTCTCTTCTGCATAGGCAGTTTGGGCACAGTATTAAGTTTGGCTGTCTGGATCGTGGTATTGGTAGGAATTTGCCCATTTAACTGTAGACTGCTAATGAGGTAACTGATATCTGTGTGGCTCCTAAAAGTACTTAGTAGGTAACAGGTGAGGGATAAAACACTGCTCTACAGTTGAATGCTTGATGTTAAAACAGGGTCTTACAGTCAAGATTAAAAGGCTTGTTACTTCTAGTACTACAGAATTGTCAGCTGTTCTATTTTAATGAAAAGCTATGTGAGAGTATGTGTATGGCTTAAGCTGTCTTTAGGAGTTCCGTATGATTTATTTCCTAAGAATTCCTACCCTACTGCAAAACAGCTCTTTCTCCCAGTGCTATCTGGCTGCCTTAGCCAAGGTACTGTTACTGGGGTGGTGGCGTAGTGTGCTTGAGGAGACTATTGGTTGCTGATAGGAATGAGTTCTTGATGTAGTTCTTAATTTCTTCAAATTGATGTTAGCATGTTCCCAGTTGGCCTGAAACAGCAACAGCAGTATTGTGCCTGATATGCTTGACTCTTGTTAAGAATATGTTTTACCCTTGAAGGTGAAGGCTCGGAAGAAGACAATAACTTGCATTCAAAAGCACAGTTTTATCTGTCAAGGAAAACTTCCTTCTGAAATACAGGAGCAAATATGATGCTTTGGAACTTGTTTGAGAGGCACTGTTGACTATTCATTACAGACATGAAGCGTACTTCCTACTATTAAGCTACTTCTCAATTACATTAGCTTTTTTCTACTGACATGCCTGGTTGGCAGTTTGAATGGAAGTTAATTGTACTCTGGTAACAAGTCTATTGATAAGGCACTAAATATTGCAACACAGGAATAGGACTAGATTGCTAAACCCGATTTTTAAAAAAAATTTTTTCCCCCATTTTGGCATGTTCTGCTAGTCAAGTGTAGAACAAATAGCTTTTTACCATTCAAGCAAGGACAGTTCTTCACACTTGAGTAGATGTATTCCATTTTCGTTTGTTATTCTCTGAGAAGGTGCAGTCATTTAAGGTGCATTGTGCTTGCCCATTCAAGAAACTAACTTGACTCTGGCTAAATGGCAATTATTTGAAAATTCAGAAATGGGATCTTATAACTTTGGAATGAAGTGGTCAATAAACCCACAAAAGTGAGGAGTCAGTCTCAAGTGTGTGTTTGCAGATCTGCTGCAGAACTTGCTTCCAGTGAGAGCTGCCAGTGACTCTCATGGATGATATTCTACTATGCTTGAGTATAAGAAAGCAGTTTCCAAACTGGCATCCTGATATTTGGCTATGGAAAATAGTTTAGGAAATAATGCTTTGCACATTGATCATTGAAGGGGGAATTTTGAAGAGCAGAAGTCCATGATAGCACTTTATTGAAAATTGTTCTTACTTGCTCAACCTTTTTCAGTTGGAGGCCTTGCTTCCAAGTTTAAACTTAATTCAGTTATGCACTAAGTAGTGTTCTCAAATATTGGAGTTACTAACTTAGGATTTTTACTTGTTATTGAATAGCTGCAATACATGTAGTAATAACCATTGACAATTATACTGATTTTAAAAAGACAAACGAAGAAATGCAAGAGTTAGACTTGTAGTGATCTTAATCTGCTTGATACAAAGTACTCCCAGATGTTCTTCCTTAGCTGTGCTTTAAACAATGGAACAAGCCAAATACTAAGGTCATCTTGTTTAAATAGATTATGTTGGATCAAATCCAGCCTTTCTTTAGTTTTCTGTACTTAACTTTAAAATGCAGATAGATAAAAGCTGGTATCTGTGCAGAACTTCTCCCTAACATGGCCAAGTCTCATCCTGGGTGCTGCAACACTTTGTTAGTCTATGTATGCTTCTTAGAGCAAGCCTGGCATCTTGTCCATTTCTAGAGTTGCAGGATTTTTCCTTAATTCTGCTCTAAACAGATCAAATTATGACCTTGCCCTTTATTTTTTCTATAAAGGCTGAACACAACATTTAGTGTATGGTTAGCTATGGTTTCTGTAGTACGATAGTGAAGACTTGAGCAAAGCTGTGATATGCAAAGGTCTTTTGCAATGGCAGATCTCAGCTCTTGCACCTAAACACCAGCTATAGTACCAACAAGCATAATGGGACTTCCTTTGCATCATGAGCTTTAGATTTAACACACAGTTAGCTCATTGTTGCTGCTATACTGACCCCTCACTGGACCACCAAACTTGTTACATCTTCCTCTGCTAAAATGTGTCTGAAACTTAGACCAGCCATTTCCCTGAAACATGTGCATAGAACTGCACTACAGCGACACTTAAAGAAAAAGTGTCACTTGCCTGCATTAGGCTGAGGTTTTGACTGTCTGACTAGGTAAGAAGCTTGTGAAGGCTGAGACGTATGCTCTTGCAAAGCCTAAGATAGTTACATGTCCATTAATACTTAGACAAGTACAAAATCAGATTTGTAGTAATGTACAAATGGGGTTAGTACAGCTCAGCATCAGGGAACTCTTCGTCACCTTTCACAAATGCAATGTCAGACACTGGTGTTTATTTAATGGCAGATGAAATGGCAGTAGGGATGCTGGCATGATTCAAACAATCTAATACATTACCTTGTTCAGTTTACAGGAAGAGTGGCTGGCAAACTTATGCTGGTGTGCTGTAACCAGAGAAAACTAAATCCTTTAGTACTCATATCAGGAAAATAGTATGATTTTTCTAGGAGCTTTTAGAAGATAGTTTATACCTATTTCACTCTTTGCATTTACCAGCCTTTTTAAGGTGAGCAGTCACTTGCATTTTCATGTGCACTTAACTTTTAGGAACAGAGCTAAATCCAGTCAATGACAAGCATAGAGCTGAATAAATGTGTGGGACTTGAGCTGAGCATTAAAAATAATCTCTTTTATTTGACATGCAGATTGGAGTGTCTGTGCTGTTGTGTCTGTGGTTGCAGAAGAGCATGTCATCAAGGGTCACTAACTGCGATAAACCTCACTTTGATTTTTAAGTATCTAGTTATATGACAGAATTCCTAAGCTTGTTCAGATGTGCACTTGATTATGAGGATTTTTAAAACACATAGGATTTTCTTAAACTCATTTTTAATATTTTCAAGTCTTATTTAAAAAGAGGGTATAATGTGAGTCTGTAAATTATGTTCTGGTTGAATCATATATAAATATTACTATTCTGGTGTGATACATATTTTAAATGGGAAAATTCTTGAGTATTAATAATAAAGGTACAGAATTCAGTTTCAGGAGGCATTCTCCTGAATGAGTAAGTTCACTGAGGGAGAAGTTAAGACATTTATTTACTGGAGTGTTCAGAGAGGCTAAAGAATATTGTGAGTATTTTAATTATACGTACAACAGATTCTAAAACTTCAGCTTCATGAACTGACCAGTTTTCTAAGGGGAAGAACTAGTGGCTGCAGGAAGAAACCTGCTGATGGAATTAACAGTGAGTGCTTTGTCCTGGAGTACAGCCACGGGGCTTTTGCAGTGTAAGTAAAGGGTGAGAGGTCTGACTCCTGAGGAAGGATTAGGCTGACAGTTTTATATGGGCAAGCTGAGCTTGCTTGGTGACGAAATATTGGCAATTCTTTCATGCTCCTAGCTCCTGCAGTTATTCCAGCTCAACTGATGGGCAGCTTAGTTTTATGCTGGGTTAGTAAATCTCTTGGCTCATGACATCTCCAAGGACAAGAGCCAGCATAAATCTGCAGGTGGAGTATGCTTCAGGAAGGGAGAAGTAGGACAGCTGGCAGTCTTGTAACTTTGTGACATCAGGGAGCTATATCTGTTCCTGTCTTATTTATAGCAAAATTGACTATATTGGATTCTACTAATCTAGTGTAGACAGAATACTGAAATGACAACTGAAGTAGTTTTTTGCAAGTCCATCATTTCTCCTGAGTATTTGGAAGTCTTTTGGCTTGATTTTGAACCCTTGGTTTTTGGTTTGGTTTTTTTTCCAATTACCATGTAGAAGGAGTAATATTAGTAAAGAATTGAAATATTAAACTTCTATCACCATACTGAATTCTAGCACTGTAGCTACAATTCGCACTGTATGAAGGAATTCTGTGATCCTAATTGGTCAAAGAGGAATTCAGGCCATTGAAATCTATTAGTTTTTAGGTTTTCAGTTAAATTATGAACTTGAGTCTAAACTGGTCAATTAAAACATCCTAATGCTAACTTGCTGGTTTATTGCTCTAGTAGTTGGCAATGACTGCTGTGGTTGAAGTGTGTAGAGGTTCAACCTAAAGCATACCTGAAGTTACAGGATTTAAGGTTATCCTGACTCACCTGGTTAGAAGCTTGAGGTTACTGTTTGGCAGTTGTTCTCCTGCAGCAGGTCATGGTAACAGATTTTGGGAAATACTGAGCCATCAGGAGCTAAGAACTGAGTCTTACTGATTGTGAGAAACAGTCCCTATATGAAGTCTTCCCTTTTAGTGCTCTCAGATCCAGCAGCTCAAGACAAGACTCTAGTCATTTTTGGGCTTTTTACCTGGGGCCTCCAGCAAGCTTTGGTTTGCTTAACCTATTGTTTGTGCTCTTCTGTAATTTCTTCACAGGATTGAGTGGGACAAACTTCTGGAGAATGTGCATTGTTTGATCATAAGTGTGACAAAAACTGACAAGCAGGAAGCTTATGTACTCAGGTAAGGCACTGGCTCAGTTCTTTTAGTCCTTAAGAGGGAAAAAAGTGAAAGCTGTCATATGTGATCCACTTGGTTGAGAAGCCAGTCTTGAGTTAATGTGCTGCAGATGATGGCTACAACTCGCAGGGATCTGCTCATAACAATACTGTCATGCTTCTGTTCAGAGGTGCAAATCTCTTCATAGTTGTCAATGTTTGCCTTTTTTCCTTTAAAAAGGCCACTAAAAGGATCAACAGAGCTGTGGTGGCTTTGTACCTCATCATTGAATTTTGTCCATGGGTAAATAAGTGTCCCCAATACAGAATTTTAGTATTATTTCAGCAGAATAGGCTATAGGTGTCACTTATAGATCAGCAAAAAAACCTTATTGGTAGATCAGCTTTAACTGCAGATAATACAATCAAGTGGAACAGTTCTTGCAGCTGACCTAAGGGTATCTGTAAAACTGTAGCTTTCCTGAAATCCTGGAATTTCTGTGTTGTGCAGCAGTTAGTTGTAAGGACACTACTTCTGCCATGTGTTTTTCATCTTGCAAAATACTTTCTTGCTTTTTCTACAAGAACTTTACAGACACATTTGACATTCTCTGGTTTGCTTCAGATTACAAATACTGAAGCTTTTGTACTCTGAAAGACTGCCTTGAGGGCAAGGTTGTGCTAAGAGCAATCTAGTCAAAGAAACTGTGCTCAAGTCTTGTTTCTTCAAGCTTCATATATTTAAAACAAAATTTTGAAAAGAGTAACTAGTTGTACTGCATCCTGGATGAATTTAAACCTTGACTTTGAATTTGTAAACAGCATTCCAAATTGAGTCATTTAAGCTAACTTTTAGTCCTGTTGTTCAGTTACTTAATGAAAAGATACTTGTTGAGAATCTTTAAATGTTCTGTATGTAGTATCAATGCCTATCTTCAGTTCAGTTGGGCTGTAGTTAAGTATCTGACTTAGTTAATGTGTAGTTAATTTCTGTATCTTATTTATAAGACATATGGTATAGCTGTGCCTGTGAACCCACCTCACAGCATGTTTGTGTTTCTCAGATAGTTTGTGGGTGTCTAATGTGTGTACCTTTTCCTGTAGTGTGACAGCTCTGTAATATCATGCTTGGTGCAGGTATTTGTTTTGGGAAATCATAACAGCTCTCAAATGTTAGCTGCAATCTATTGGCTTGATCCATGTGCTAAGTGTGTTTATGTGCCATATGCTGAATGTTCACTTAGAGTAATGCATTTGGTTGGGGTAAGAACCGAGACCTAACAACTCTCTCCTGGATTGTTTTATGTAGAGTACTTAATATATTCTTAACACCTCTTTTACAGTGAGAGTAGCATGTTTGTCTCCAAGAGACGTTTCATTTTGAAGACGTGTGGTACCACCCTCTTACTGCAAGCACTGGTTCCCCTGTTGGAGCTTGCTAGGGAGTACAGTGGGTTTGACTCAATTCAGGTAAGGTGTCAAAAATGCTGCATCTTCCTTGGAATGCACAAAAAACTTTTTTACTACTATTTCAGATTCACTCTTTTTATTAAATGTTCTGAAATTTGGACATTTATGTATGCTTCCCATAATGGGAAGACTGTAATGTAAGATTGCTCTGCTGTGGCATTTGCCCTTTTTTTTTGTCTCTTAATGGGTGCTAACTAACAAATGCTATTGTGCTGAGTTACATAAGAGTAACTGTGCCCATGCTGTGCCCATGCTATCTAGTGGAAAACAAGTTTGGAAGTAAGTTGTCTCGTGAAGCTTAGAAATTAAGATAGGAATAACCATGTGCTTCTGAAATGGCAATACAGGTAGCAGTGTTTTTGACAATGAAAACTTAGGTCTTATGAAAGTTCATTATAAATGGTTGCTTTTTCTAAATTCATACTCAAGATGGATGGATATACTCAATACCTAAGATGCACCTTTATTTTTTCAGAGCTTCTTTTATTCACGTAAGAATTTCATGAAGCCTTCCCACCAGGAGTACCCACATAGGAATTTCCAGGAAGAAGTAGAGTTTCTTAATGAAATTTTCCCAAGTAAGTTCATGGAACTTAGCAAAGTTGGGTGAAGGATTGATGTTATGTGAGAAGTGACAAGCAGTACAGTAGGTACATGCTGCCAGGCCAAGCATTCAGCAGTCCTTGCATAAAAGTCAAAAGCTATAAATACTTTCTGAATTTCTGATACTAGCTTGCCAAGATCAAAATTACAATCATACTAAACTTGACATTTAGCACCTTGTCTTAACTGGGATCATCTTCAGACTTCCGATCACTCTGCAGAATCACTCTGCAGAATTCTAGAAGCCCTATGAAAAAGCTAGGATAGTAATTTAAGTAATACACTGAAGTAAAATGTTTTCTCAGAGACATTACTAATCTAAAAACTGAATTTAAACATTTAATACAGTTTAAGACTTACAAGAAGAATCTTAAATTTTAAAGTGACAGATTTTTGGAGGAACGTGGAAGCTGTAGTATCCATCTGAGTTATTTGAAAATAAATGATAATCACAAATATATTTAATAGAGCCTTTAAGAGTACCAGGCTTTCTCTCCATGCATAGCTAAAGCTGTAATATCAATTTCCTGATAGTAGCCTCTCAGCTGGGATGTCCAGACTCAGTTCTGAGGGAGCTTGGTTTTCTGATTATTAACTTTGCATTCCTGAAGTTAAATGCCTGCTTATTTGATACAGCTGCAGACTGCGTCAGTGATCCTCGTGGGGTTCTGTGAAAGGCCCCTGTCTTTAAATATGAAATGAATATAATATTTTACATAAATGTTCAGCCGTGGTGCATTAACTGGAGGCTTTTTGTCTTGTTTAGATGGAGCAGCTTATTGCATGGGACGTATGAATTCTGATTGCTGGTATGTATGAGAAGAGTTTCAAGTCTTTGGGGGGTTACAGTAGAACTTAACTTGGTGCTGTCAATATATATGACATACTTGGTTTGTGCTTTATGTAGGTACCTGTACACCCTGGATTTCCCAGAGAGTCGCATATCCAACCAGCCTGATCAGACACTGGAAATTCTGATGAGTGAGCTTGACCCAGTAGTTATGGACCAGTTCTACATGAAAGATGGTGTTACTGCAAATGATGTCACTCGTGTATGTTTGCTTGAAAGCTGAGCTATTTGGGGAATGGTGGAAAATGGGCAACAAAATGCTTCATTCACTTACCCTTTAATACAAGGTTTATTTTGTGGTAGGAGAGATGTCATAGAAAGTGTCAGGTTAATGTTTTGGGAGTAAAATGGATTTAACTAGAATATTTTGGGGACCATAACTTCATGTTTTCAATGTCCATCCTTTAGTGAAAGGAGTGATATTCAGTGCTTTGGGTGATTGGAAGCTTTTACTCTGAAGAAAAGTAGGAGTAGGAATAAAACCACAATTTAAGTAACTCTGAAGGATATAGATTGAGGAGTAGGGCTTAGAATTGAGATAAGGAATGCAAAGCTTTGGTGGGTATCAAAATCAGGGTTTAATCATGGAGCCATTTGGATGAGGGGAAAGGCAGATTTAGGGTCTAAGCATAACTTGATGGGTTTGTCTCCTTTTCCCCTTTTACCATATGGGGAAGTCATGTGACATGAACAAATTTTTCTGACAAGTACACTGACTTCATCTTGTTTTCCATCTTAGGCTTTGATTCTCATACTGTATTTGCTACTGAGATTTGGCTGTAGCTCAGGTGCTGTGTGGTAAATCAAAACACTTGGGATTGCACTTCTTTCTAGGGAAGAATATCCTTACTCTGGAGTAAATATAAAGAGTATTCATTTTGTGAATAGTTGAAAAGATGCTCCATTTTCTGTTTCAGCAGCAAAAAGCAAATATGTTTTGGAATTCTAAGCTTTGTCCTTCTTTTGGATGGATGCAGCTGAGGTCTGTAAGAGGCAGTGTGGTAGCTTGCATGCAGCTTGTCACTGCCATTTATGTAGTGGCAGAATGCAAAGCAAGTTTATGTACAGTGGTACAAGTAATCAGACTGACTTGTTACTGGGAGAATTCTGATATCCTGTTTGCTAAATAGGTGTTCATTCTGCCTTTGAGTTAAATGTAAACAGGTGTAAGGATGCACAATAAACAGAGTTGTTTAATTTTATTTCAGATGAGTGGAATTCGTGACCTGATACCAGGTTCTGTTATTGATGCTACAATGTTCAATCCTTGTGGGTATTCAATGAATGGGATGAAGTCGGATGTAAGTTTTACACTGATTAATAATTAGCATTGATAATTGAAAGAAATATTTGGTGGTAATAATACTGTAATTTCTTTTCAGGGAACTTACTGGACTATTCACATCACTCCAGAACCAGAGTTTTCTTACGTTAGTTTTGAAACAAACATAAGTCAGACCTCTTACGATGACCTGATTAGAAAAGTTGTAGAGGTTTTCAAGCCAGGAAAATTTGTGACAACTCTCTTTGTTAATCAGGTGAGTTTTCTTGGTTGCATTAGCTTATCAGCTGATGAAATATATTTAGACACAAATGAGGCAAGATTTTACTGGAGATGAACAGTTTCTAGTTTGCCTCTGTATTTGGGTGATAGTTTCTTTGGAAAGTCAAATTACTCTTCAGTCTTGCTTTGGCCTGTACTAAATCTGATCTCCAGAAAACTTCAGAAACATTAAGATGTGGCATCCCGATCTCAGTATTCCAATGGTTTCCTGTGTAGTTCTGTATGAGCATAATTTCTTGCTTTGGCGTTTTTCTGGATTTGCCTGCAACTGTCAGTTGTAGAATAGCTGCTGTTACTGGTGTTGCTCTCTGCTAATCATAGAATCATAAAATGATTTGGGTTGGAAGGGACCTTACAGATCATCTAGTTCCAACCCCCTGCCATGGGCAGGGATACCTTCCACTAGACCAGGCTGCTCAAATCCAAACTGGCCTTGAACACTTCCAGGGATGGGGCGTCCACAACTTCTCTGGGCAACCTGTTCCAGTGCCTCACCACAGCAAAGATTTTTTTTTTTTCTTAATATCTAGTCTAAACCCACCCTCTTTCAGTTTAAATCTATTACTCCTTGTTCTTCTACCTCTCCATGCCCTTGTAAAAAGTCCCTTTCCAGGTCTCTTGCAGCCCCTTTTAGGTACTGGAAGGTGCTGTAAGGTCTCCCTGGAATCTTCTCCAGGCTGAACAACCCCAATTCTCTCAGCCTGTGTCCCTAGGAGAGGTGCTCTACTGCCCATAATGGATCACAGAACAGCAATACCATATGTAGGGAGCAGAATCACTGCTTGGGAATGAAACTTTCTGCACCACTGTCAGAAGAGTTTTAAAATATGTTTGTAACACTAAGAACTGTATATGAAATACAGTGTGCTAATCCATCTCTAAATGACAGTTTAAAAAGTAACTTTCACTTCATTTTTGTTTTCTAGAGCTCTAAATGTCGCACAGTGTTTTCCTCTGCCCAGAAGATTGATGGGTTTAAACGTCTTGATCACCAGATTGCCCAATTCAGTGATTATAATTTTGTTTTTACCAGTTTCACAAAAAATCGCCAGCAACAGCACAGTTGATTAAGAATGAAGAAAAAGCGCAAAAAGAAATCCCATATAGAAGGTGGTGGTTGCTTTCTAGTTAATGATTCAGGGGGCCATGCTTTCCACTCCCACCACCTTGTAGTTGTGGAAAGCCCTAGGTGTAATCATAGTATAACCATTTTGAATTGTATGCATTATTATATCAAGGAGTTAGGTATCTTGCATGAATGCTCTCCTCTGTGTTTAGGTACTCTATGCCACTCTTGCTGTGAAATTGAAGTGCATGTAGAAAAATCTTACTGTATGAAACTTTACAACACTTGTAAAAATGATTCAGGTAGAATTACACACAGTATAGTTTTTCTCCAAGTATCACCAAAAATTCCCCACAGACAAGGCTTTCGTCCTCATTAGACTTCAGCCTCAACCAACTCACTGGGGACAGTTCTCTGTTAAATTGTCACTTTTTTTCATCTATGTTGTAATTTCAGTCTAAAACCGTTTTTGATGAACTTCTATGATTTCTAATGAAACTGATTCCTAATTAACATTTTCATGTTTGGAGAAAGTTCTTAAAACAGTTACAGATTGTTTTGCTACTACAGGTGGTGGTTGATTTATTTTTAAATCAGACTGACTTTTCATGCTCTAATAAAGCTTCTAGGAATTCGCTCAGCTCTCCTGTAGCACTGGGCTAATGCATTGGTCTTTCACCTTTAGTAACTTGGGTATCGGTACTAGTGCAGGCTAAATTTTGTCTTACCTTAATGCTCATTTCTGTGTCCATATCCCCAAACTGTCACACTGCTACGCAATGGCAGAATTTGATGAAGGTCCAAGACTTGATAGGGGAAGAGCTGAGCCAGGTTTCAAGTGCTTTGGCATAATTTTGTGACAGCTTTGCAAAGTGCAAGTTCATATTGGCACCAGACATTTTCTGTCCTAATCACCTGTTGTGTCAGAACAGGAAGCTGATGCTCCTGAGCACTGGCAGATAGGGCTAGTGGAAGAGTGGAATTTGCCAGTCTGGGTGTGTTGATTGGTTTGTATTATTCTCTTGTAAAACCTGTGACCTGCCGCTTCAGACTGTAAAGAGTGCTTCTAAACTGGTCCAGTGTCACTTCATTTTGTTGTTCCAAGCAAAGCTAATGCCTCTGTCTTATGACAGTCCTGTGACATTGTTGTGCAGGTGACTTACATAGTGCTTGAGTGTTGTGACTTCATCTGTTTTTTTCCTCCTAATTGCTATGGTGGTTCCTCTTACTGTGACTTGAGGGCATTAAGTGAAGGCATAGAACAAGAACTGTCTGGGACACCTGGACAGAAGTGAAGTAGAATGCTAATCATGGAGCATGAATAAGTGTGTAATTCAAAGTCACTTTAATGAGTATTGACTAAAATGCAGGCTTTGAAAAGCTGGCACACTTTCAGCTATGTTTGTTTGCAAATACTGGGATTTTCACAGCTGTGACACCAGCATGTTAACAGTGAAATTGAGATTATTTTTCCCCTCTTGTCCTTGCAATGATTTGACTCTTTCTGGTTAGATGCAATGGTTCTTTTGTTCCTTCTGTATTTATAAATGAAGCACTTTTTCAGTGCTTCTAAGCTAAAGTCTGCTTGGTTAGAAATCAAGTGGTTGGAACATTGATTTTTTTTTTTTTTTTAAGCATATTATTGATGTTCTTTACCAATGTTATCGATTACATGCTATAAATGGCACTAATGCTTTTTGGTGTTAATACTGAGGACCAATATTTCAATGGGGGTTTTTTTGTTCTTGCATTGTCCCAATTGTTCTGAAATTTTTTGGCTTGAGGTCCTTTAAGTTGACTGAAGATCCCTTTTCAAGTATTACTGAAAGAACGCATCTTACAAAAAGAAGCATAAGCCTCGTCTATGAAAATGAAAGCTATTGAATGGGTTATTGAACTATCTGGGTGATCAGGATGGGGGGAGTATGGTGTTTATAATTTCTGTGGTGTTAGACTTTGATCATTTAAAAATATCTGTACCACAACTTAACGCTTCAATAAAAGTTCGCTGAAATTGTTTGTAGTGATGATCCAGCAATTCTACCCTTCACTGTCTTCATGTTTTTTGGTACCAAATGGTTTAATTATGAAATAGATTTATGTCCTTAGTGTCCTAATTTGCTCTACCCTTGTAGGGGATGCATCTCAACATATTGGTAGTTTAAAATGAGGCAGCATGTGAAATGAAGCCAAATGAAAATATTACACTGTTCTTGAGGCTAGAACTGTTTCTCAAAATGGACACAAAAGCTTGTTGTCTTCATCTAACTTGTTTTTTTTCTTGAGCATTAAATATTCTAAATAGTGCACTGAATTAAGACAACTGCTTCTAAGTTACAAACTGGAATGCATTTATGGTACTTAAGCTTAGACTGACTTTGAGAATTCAAGGTGAGATTTATCTCTTAAGGTAAAGTAGGCATGTACCTACCTAGTAACCTAGACCAGAAGCTGATGGCTAGGAATGTCAGTGCTAAGCAGATGCAACCAGCACAATTGAAAATTCCTAGAGTTCATGTGTTAAGTTCTACAGGAAGAGCAGCTGCAGTTTACCCATGCCTTCAAAGCTCTAGCAGTGCTGATATCCCCCAAAGTCACCTAAGCAGGGAAAACTTGTATTGATATTGGAGGTCTAAAATCTTTAAATTTAGTTCTAAATTCAGGTTTCATTAGTCACCCAGACCCTAATCTGTGATGTTACATGTCTGTAGTGGTGCTCTGGATATTAAATAGTAACTTCTAGTTATTTCAAGCGCTTAAGACCATTGAAAATGCCCAATGAATTCTTCTATTAAAATAAGATTTAAACCTATGTTCAACCTGATTGCCATCTATGGCAGGCTGACCCACTCAGTGGATGACAGAAAACTGGATGGTGTCCATCTGGACTTCAGTAAAGCATTAGATGCTGTGTCACAACATTCTGGAGAAACTGGGTGCGCTATTTGCTGGGTAAAAGAACTGACTGGGTCATCAGACTCAGGAAAAGGGGGTGAGTGGTGCCACATCCAGCTGGTGGCTGGTCACCAGGGGTGTTCCCCAGGGCTCAGTGTTGTGGTTGCAAAGCTGGGGCTGTCTCATTCAGTAACAGGGGGATCTTCAAGGTCCCTTCCAATCCAAACCATTCTATGATTCTATATTAGACTGTGGGGATGGAGGGGATGGGCATACTGCAGGTAGGATGGTTAGGGCAGGCAAGAGGATGAGGCAGTTCTGTGCCTGAGCACACAGATGTCATTTCAACACAGGGCAGACATGGAGATGCGGACACACCAATGCTGGTACCAAGCCACTTAAATAGGCATTAAAAGCCAGTGGTTTTCAGTCCTAGACCTTTACTGTGTGTTGATGCCAAAGAGATGACTCTGCTGTGGTACTTATATCTGGGTGGGATGACTCTAGAAACAGGTACTGGCTATCAGTCTGGCTGCTGCTTTGGTCCACAATTGTGTTAGCAAAAACGTTGAAGAAACGTTGAAGCTTGCCAGCTGAGGTGGTCTAACCTCAGGTTTCCTTAGTGGTAATCCCAAAAGCAATGCCACCAATACGTAAATGCACAAGGCTTGGAAACAACGCTGAGGATGTGCTCCTGAGGTATGGAGTTCTAAGCTATTCAGACAAAACTGTGTTAGAAGTGAAAAAAGTTGTTTCCAGATATATTTTGTTTAACCTGAAGTCTGTTGGAGTGTCAAAGCTGAGCCTGTGGTCAAATCTGAGAAAGAACAGGATAGTTCAGTGCTGATCTGTTGTACTCCCGTGCAACCACAGTAATGACAATTCAGTAGAAAGGTTAATGAGCAAGTGAGGAGCTGCTCTCTGAGAAGCTGCTCTGGCAGCTACATGGAGCTAGGCAAATGGGATTCATGTGTAAAAGGAATGCAGAGAATCACCTGTGTGTTCTCAAACATCCTCAAAAACACTTGCAATTTCAAATGCTTGTAGAGCCATTGTGTGAATGTACCTACGGACAAGCCTTGGGACAAGAGCACTGTCATTAGGAAACTGCTGATACAGGTATTTCTTGACAGTTTGTTGCACTGACTTTCAATTAAGTGTTTAACTTCAGCTTAAGTTACACTTGCACTTTTTCATCCCACTTAATTTCATTCTGTGCGATTACTGGTGGTGTGGTCCATGGGATATTCTGCATATTGCTTACAGTGCAGCCAGGCCTCTGCTCTTTGGGGAGATTGGATTAGGGCAGAAATGGCTTATCATGTTTGGTGTTAGTATACTTCCTGCCTACAAGGGAGCACTGTGAAATAATTTTTAACCAAATTTCAAGCCAACTGTTCTATTTTCTTCTATTGCTTTTTATATACTGTACTTACACGCTTAAAATGCAGGAGCTGCTGATGTATTTAATTTTTAAAAATCAAGCAGGCCCTAGAGAATCTTGCTTCTGCAGCTGCCTGGGAGCCATATCTTTATATAAATTTCACGTTCTCTATAACATGCTTAGTTTTGCCTTTGGCAACTGCTGTTAATTTTAAATATATGTGTACAAGTGAAATATGTACAGTCACATTTTGGAGAAAGAGCAGACACATGAATACCGTAATCTCAGCATTTTTCATTCCTGGATTAGCTAGAATGTGAACACACATTTTTGTGTCATGTAATTCCTTACATGGGTACTTTACTTAATTCCTAACTCTAAATTATGTCATTTATAGCCTTCCTGTTATTTTTCCCACATCTTTTTCTAGCTTATATTGATTGTCTCAATCCATCACTCTAAATTTTTCTTAAATACTAAGATGTCAAAATAGCATGCAAGACATTTGCCCATCTGAAGACACAGAATCACAGAATCGTTTGACTTGGAAGGGACCTTAAAGATCATCTGATTCCAATCCCCTTGGCATGGGCAGGGATACCTTCCACTAGACTGACCTGCTTAAAGCCCCTTCTAGCCTGGTCTTGAATACTTCCAGGGATGGGGCATCCACAGCTTCTCTGGGCAACCTGTTCCAGTGCATCACCATCTTTACAGTAAAGATTTTTTTTTTCCTAATACCTAATGTACACCTTTGCTCTTTCAGCTTAAAGCCATTCCCCCTTGTCCTGTCACTACATGCTCTTGTAAATAGTCTTTCCGCATCTTTCTAATAGGCTCCCTTCAGATGCTGGAAGGCTGCAATTAGGTCACTCAAAGCCTCTTTTCCAGGCAGAAAATCCAAATTTTGTCAGCCTTTCCTCTCAGGAGAGGTGACACATCACTCTAACGAACTTTGTGTCCCTGCTCTGGACTCGCTCCAACGGGTCCATGTCCTTGTGCTGAGGACAGGAGCAATTTGCAGTACTCCAGGTGGGGTCTCACCAGAGCAGAGGGGCAGAATCCCCTCCCTTGCCCTACTGGCTGTGCTGCTTTGGATGCAGCCCAGGACATGTTTGGCTTTCTGGGCTGTGAGTGCACATGTCCAGCCTCTCATCCACCAGGAGCCCCAAGCCCTTCTTGGCAGGGCTGCACTCGATCTGTTCATCTCCCAGCCTGAATTGATACGAGAGTTGCCCTGACACAGGTGCAGCACCTTGCACTTGGTCTTTTTAAACCTCAGGAGGTTCCCATGGGCCCACTTCTCGAGCTTGTCCAGGTCCCTCTGGATGGCATCCCGTCCTTCAGGTGTGTCAGCTGCACCACTCAGTTTTGTGTCATCTGCAAACTTGCAGAGGGTGCACTTGATCCCTTCATCTGTGTCGTTAATGAAGATATTAAATAACCCTGGTCCCAATAGGAACACCCCAATATTGCCCTCTGCATTAGAAAGGTGCAAAGTTGTGGTTTGAGTTGCAAAGTAGCCATAGAAATGGAACTTCTGACTCTTATTTCCACTAGAAATTGACTTCCTGGCTCCACTGTCTAATTTCCATCTATTAAATTTCATTGTTTTACTTTATGGGCAAAAGTATTTGGTACTTTTTCTATGCTATTAAAAATGCTGCCCCAACAAAGCTGTAAAGAGACAAGGGAAAACCAGCACAGGGTTAACAGAGTTGTAAATTGCAGTTACAGGACTAAGTTTCAGCTTTTCTGTGTGTGGGCAGGAGTTACACAGATGTAACAGAACAAGACAGAAGTGTTCCAAATCCATTTTTCTTGCTCAGAAACTTAGAGCAGTTTGGTGCCTCTTCATCATTTACTTCTTCCAGAAGAGGCACTGGCCTCTGTGCCTGCCAGGGGTTATTTGTTGAAACACACCCTATGACAGCTCCATCAACACACCAGCCGCTCTAGCTTTACAGCCTTCTCCAGTCCCTAAATTTGGACTTGTTACTTTCAAACAGGAACTTGCTAAGTATCTGTCAGCTTCACTAAATTCATCTTTAACAGCACTGACCTTAAGAGTTAGGAAATACTTAGCCAAATACAAGGTCAGATTTCAAATGCAAAGTTGGAATCCAG
Source organism: Dasyornis broadbenti (assembly GCA_013397935.1). Taxonomy (NCBI): domain Eukaryota; kingdom Metazoa; phylum Chordata; class Aves; order Passeriformes; family Dasyornithidae; genus Dasyornis; species Dasyornis broadbenti. The sequence goes on from VZRN01003032.1 coordinate 51,013, forward strand.
GCTATAAAAAGGTAGATAAAACCAGGCTGTACTTAACTAGAAGATTCCTTCTTAGCTGCTGTGGTGCTTTGCACCCAGAATCCCTAACAGACTAGGCAGCAGTAACATAGGTATTCCATGCTTTTTCAGGATGAAACTTAAAACTAAACAGAGGGCTTAAGCCCTTGAGGGATGTTCTCTAATGGTAACCCTCTCCAAACTCTCTTCTTTTTCTTAAATGTGCTTCTCTCCTGTTTTTATTTCATGGTGCTGTTCTAAAGCAAATATAGTGCATTATCAGAGGAGAGGGAAGAATGCATTTTTATTTAATTGTTAAAGCATCCTCAATACTGTTACAGTATCCTGCAAGGCATGTATCATCAGGCCTACTCATTGTATGTTCACTTGATTAGACTTGGAGACTTGTGTTCTTTCCTTGCTGCATGTTGCCTAAAGCCACATTATCAGCTACATTATAGGTAGGATGCTCTATCCAAACCATCTCTCTCACAGCCCAAATTTGCAAGTTTTAAGGGTTCTTACAGTCATGTATTTTACAGACACAGATAGCGTAGAATTTTTTTTCTTCTTATTTGATGATGTAATATTTAATAGTCCCTAATTCTCAAATCTTAAAATCTTATTTAGAGTGAAAATCTGATATAAAACCTGAAGTGTTGATAAAGTTGCTGGTTAAAATAAAGACCTGATTTATTTATTCTCCCAAACTGTTGTGAAATATGGGGGGGCTTAGGGGAGGAGGACAGAGAAATAAGAAAATTACTCATTCCCATTACAGAAGGTGTGTTTTTCCTAGTATGCTGTAGTGAAAGCCAGCACATATGAGAAAAAGATAAAGCTGCAAAGGCTTCAGGGTGTAATTGCTGAGGCTACACTACCTACAACTGAAGGATACTGAGCACAAAGCTGATGGGAAAAAGCAGTAAAGCAAACAAACAGCCATTGCTGTAATTGTCTGTGGTCTTCTATGATTAATATTTGTTTTAATGTTAGTATTTAATTTCTTCAGCTGTGCTTTCACTGGTTTTAGGCAGATAATCAACTGTAAATTCATGGGTTTTAATATTCTAGTTTTAAGCGTGGTAAAAAGTTTATTTGTAGTTGTACTCCGTTGTTAAGTGCCATGACATGAAAAAGCTGAACAATTTATATTTGTGCCTCTCAGTTCTTCCATTTTTAGTGTGCTGCTACATAACAGAAAGATGTGTTTTCTGACTACCTGCTCTCTAAACATTGTAATCTCTTAAATACTTCATTCCTGAAATATTTAAACTATGCAGACCACCCAGAAAGGCCCAGCAGACAAGAAGTTTCAAAACAGTGATTTTTTTTTTTCTTCAACTCCTCATGTTACTGTGTCAAGCAGTAGGTAAGAAATTAATCAACTGCTCAAAAAAGCTATCCTGTTTGATTTTTCACAAAGAAAACAGTCCAGAGACACACAGAAATCACATTTAAACCAGCTTTAATAAAACTGTCTTAATTCCTTTTTAAAGAATTGTAATCCTAGTTATTCTTACTAAATTTGGATAACTGCCATCTCACTGAGCCACGTCTCAATTTCTTGTAGTAGTCAAGGAGAATTAATAGACAAAATATAGATGGTTACAGAAACAAATGTTCAGTCCATACTGAATATCTCAAAACATTCGATTTTTTTTTTTTTTTTTTCAGTTTATGTAATGGAGACTCAAATTTTTACAATGTCTGTATTCTATGTGTAATATATGTTTTAGATACAAAGTAAATACACACTGGTATCTATTTATATATATAAATATGGAAAGCTATAAGTTATACCTAAAAAATAAGCAGTTCTAGACTACCATTTTTGTAGTAGTTCCTCAAGTTCTTTATTTTGGAATCCTTAATTTTGAAGATTGTTTAAGACTCTGAAGGCACTTTAAATTATTTTGATCTCTCTGCAAATCTAACCAAATTGCCCTCTAGCTGTAGAGCCTGAGCTCTGAGACAGTGTGATGGGAAGTTTCTGTTGTTCCAGGAACTGTACATCCTATACAATTTCTTAATGGACCTCTAGCCATCTGCAGAAAGATATGTTTTTATGCATTCTGGGGTGAAATGGGGAGATTTGAAGTCAGGCTTTTTGCGGATGTTGGATCATTCCTTCCACTGCCTCAGGGACTCTATTGGCATCAGAGGAATGGTTTCTTGTATGCTGAGGAGAATAGAAATGTCACGTGTCTCCCGCTTAAACAGATGTTCTGTTGACATACCAAAAAAAAAGCCATGCAGATTTTACTGTACCGATAAGCAACCCAGAATACAATTAAATCTCATGTAATCTGAAACCGCACAGGAAAACTGACAATTGTCTCTTTAAAAGCTTTAAGAACCAAGTGGGAACGAGACACAACCTGTAGGTCTTCATCTTGAGGCTTGGACCTCTAGTGAGTCATGAGGACTGCATGCAGGAATGGAAGTCCTTACTCTATTCATAGTCCTGTAAACCAGTTACACAGTATGGAAATAATGGTATTTACTTCATTTCACAGGGGCACCAATGGCAACTAGAATGTTAGAAAAGGTGGTAAGATGGAGAGGCTGAATGAAATGATCCTCCATTAGTAATTACCCTGATTCCACAGTATTATGAGAATTTTTTTGATAATACAATCTTAAGGCTACATAAAAATAAATATTTATGTTCTAAATCAGTCAAGAGGTTTGAATTACTCACCCTCCTCTGAGTAACCAAAATGATACTGATTAAAGACACCAGTGTAAAGATTGAATAGTGTAGAAGTTGAGTATTTTTTGAGATTTTTGCTGTCTCCAGCAGTGAAAATACTCATCCCTTGTGTCAGTGCTGGACTAGGATTAGTTTTACAGTTTCTAAAATTCTTGAGCACACTTCCTCAAAAAAAAAAAAAAAAACCCAAAAAAAATCAGTTTGAGAATTCCAGAGAAGCAGCAATCCAACTAAATGAATCATTTACTGCTGGTCACTTTGTGTATCTGCTAATATGGGGGGAAGAGGTGATTGGAATAGCATAGAAGAAGGAAAGAGAGAAAATTATTTGTTGCTTCTAGTCACAAATTCAGGGCTGTTGCCTGTTAATTCTGATTAGAGAAACTGAAGTAAAAGAGAGAAGTTGGCAGTGACCACTGCTCCTGTCAGCAGTGCCAGATCTGGCCATTCTGTAGCTCTTGCCAAACACACAATCCCTTGCCCAGACTGGTCCAAAGCTGGTCTTTCCAGCAGAATCTTTTCATCTGGATTGCTCCCAAAATGAAGATGACAGAAGGGTATTTGTAATCCTTGTAATGCTTTGCCTTGCCTTTTCTGGTTTCCAGAGCAGTGCTGGCTGGATAAGCTTAAAGGAACTGAAATGGTGCCAGTTACACATCATTATGTTTTAACAAACTGAATATAAGGGAGAGCAAGTCTAAGGTGCTACTCTGTAGCTTCTACAAGGGGAAAAACTTTCCTGCTTCCAAGGGACTGGGCATGTTTTCATGCACAGTGGAAGTGTACAGCATTACATAACTCTTACTTAAAGACAGAAAGTCTTGGGTTTTACCATAATATCTTCTAAAAAAATTATCCTCTTCAAAAATAAAGTATTTTTGTATCTTAAAAGTGGTACCTAGTTTTTTTCTCATAAGAACATATGTATCTAAATGACAACATAAACTTCTATTTCTTAAAACAGAAGTCTATTCTTTGCAGGGGGTTCTGAGCCCATGATAGATATTAATGATTGACCTTATGAATAAGATGTTCAAGTCTGACATTCGGATGTCATATTCAATCCTTTAAGGAAGATAAAGCAAAAATACTGGTTTAAAATACAGATATGACAGTATAAACTTATGGGCATCTTCTCTCATCTCCTTTAATTTTGTTGCTCAATTACAGCATCAAGTCCCTGGCAGATAAAGAAGTACTTAATAGCAATCTTCTTTTAAAAAAACTCATGTAGCACATGTTCAGATGAATGTACTTTAGCATTAGTCACCATTCAATCAATAACATTTTATTCAGTATAAGCTACTCAGAATGCAAGATCCGCAATAAAAAGTTATTAAATTAGTTACAAAAGGTGTTAGAAGGTGATGCACTGGGGACCTAGCACAAATAAAACATATGCTTGTAAGAGCAGAAAAAGGAACAGGAAGTCCTGAATTAATTATGTGTAGAGGGTATTTGTGTTGCTACTGACTGTAAAAGATGATCCTTAGTGTAAACAACATGCCTTCAGAATCTCCAAGAGAGCAAATAAAGAGAGCTGAAAAGGTCAATGCCATCAGAATTCAATATTTTCCATTTTCATTATAGACTTGTATAAAGTGCCTCAAGTCCATCCACCATTTTGAAATACATATGAGAAAGTATAAATTATTCCCCTCTCAGAGCAGATGTCTGTGGAAAAAAAAAGAAAAGAAAAATCACATCAGCAGTAAGTGCTGCTGAGGCATTTCAGACAGCTAATAACTCCCTCCAGAGCTGCCTAGGTCCAATTTGGAATTTGAGCTGACAATTGGATCTCCCTCTCTCGATTGCTTGCTGGGAAAAAAAAACAGCTATGCTTCGCCGCAAATGTAAGTAATAAAGGACAGTAAGGTCTTCAGGCCTTAAGACTAATAAAGCTTTGGTTTTTAAAGATTGTCCACCTGCTTTTCTAAAGAAAAAAAAAACCTAAAACAACAAATTAATTATTTTTAAAAAATAATCTGTTCTGATATAGTTTGAAGTCAAAAGTGTACATTTGTACATACCGAAAATATGAGCTTACTGCAAACTAAATGAGACAATTGTCAGCAGTGAGTTTATGTTTTTTAATAAAAGTAAAAGTTTCATTCACAGCAGCTATAAAAATATGGATGAACTCTTTCATACTTCATCTCCTGACCTGCATTTCTGACTAGCTTACAGAGACAGTCATTTCTTTGCTCTATTCATGCTTTGAGCCAGCTGGACATAAGACCAACTTCTTTCCAGAAATCATGTGGCCACATTAGCACAATTCTGAGCCCAAGCTAATGTATCCTGCTTCACAACCAGCCTTATTAACTCAGGTTCAGCAACACACAAATCGCGGCCACACAGCTGCTACACTGGCTGCGTCAGGGCACAGGCAGAGTGAACCTCTCACCGTCTGCACCCATCCATGTAGATGCACCCTCAGATGACCCTAGGCACTGTGTGCTGTAACAAAAGCTAGTTTTAGGAATTGGTTCTCCAATTAATTGCATTTTAATTGCATTTTAATTGCATAATACAAACTATACTGGAAATGGAGTAACAAAATCTTACAGGATAGGGTAATGTGAGTTTGTGTCAACATCGCCACAACAGTGTGGTGCCTAAGCTGGTCTATGAACCAACTTAAAAAAAAAAAATACCCAAACAGATTCATACAAATATAAAACATTTTAAGAGATCTAACTGTCTTGGGAAAGATTATCATGTTGCATTTCTGTCCTTGTTTTCCAAACACATCATCTATCAAACAATCAGGTGAATCAGGAAGGAAGGACTACTGAAAGAACGTGATCAACTGTGACAATGTCCTTCTTTCCACTTTTTGCTTGGTGTTGCTGAACAGTATTCCTTAGTCAGCATAAATAGTAAGCGTACTTTGGTTTAGATTGAGGTCCTTCACCATTCATTGTTCTTCCTTTCTCTTGAAAAGAGAGGCAAGACATGCTGTCAGTGGGTAGTGCATTGGCTTTGCACCAGAGTAACCTGACACAACTCCTCAAAATTACTTTTCCAATAGCTTTAAAGTCTTAAAAGTAACTCACAATACTTTTCACAGTCTTCCTACACAGAATTCCTAAAGAGCCTAATAACAGCCTTTTCCAAGTACTGATACCTTCATGAGTAAAAGCAGTAATTGTAAGCATACCAAATGTCATGATAGGTTAAATGACAGTGGGAACTTTACAGGCATTTCTACCTCTTGGGTTTTTATTTGATGTCATTTATCTACCATATTTTATTCCTGTTTCTCTGTACAAGAAACAGTGGAGTTAAGTATCTGGAATTAAAAATTAAGCTGCTAAACACAATTTATTGCTCATAAAATGTTTCACCGTTTGGGTCTAGCTCACTCACTACATCGTCTGCAGCAGAGGCCACCACGGAAGAACACAAGTACGTATGGTGTGCTCTCAACTGTCAGCTCACTTATGTCCTTGGCCTGATAGGATTTGCCCGTATTATTATTCCCAGTGGATCCCTTCTTCAAGTACTTGTCCAATCTCCCATTGAGTTCATATAAATTTTTGCCTTTACAAATTTTGGAAAGGAATGTAACAAGTTTGCCAGTTTTTTGGTTTGTCATTCTAAACCAAATTTGAGAGCCTAGACCAGCCATACACTGAGACAGATCAAAGAATCACCTAACCCTTGTCACCTAAAACAAGCCCATAGTGAAAGCCTGGAAAAAGCAGTAGAACAGGCAGGACTAGCATGAAAAGGTATTTCTTCATTCTTCAGCAATCTTTATCTCAGGAGTTCCTGAGCCAGAGAATGGTTGCAATTCACCTGCCATTTTATCATCCAGTAATGTGTTAAATCTCACAGTAGGCTTTCATTTTTACAAGCCCAAAAATAAAGTGCCATCATCTAACTTCAGTGCCTCACTTTCCACCTTTGTTTTCTTAGTTTTTTTTTTTTTCAACAAATAATTTAGGAATATGTTTCACACTTCACATTTCCATGAAAATACACTAATGATCACCCTTCATTTTGTAAACAGACCATTTTCTCCTAACTTTTCTTTCTCAACAATTTGTTCCTTGGCAGCTTAGTTTCTTTTAAAAGCCAAAGTCTACTGTAGTCTTTTAGGCAAGGATATCTTTATTTTGGTGCAAGAGCATCAGCTTCTTGTATAGCAAGATCACTGTTTCAGAATGGCTCTTCTATAAAAACAGTTTGAAGTGGATCATGCACGATGGTGATCAAAAAATCAAGTCCAGAACAGGAAGCCTAAAATGTATGGCACCAAAAATTTTTGGTATCATGACTCTGATCAATATGACATTTGCCTACAACGCTCAAGAGTACACAGACAATCTTTTCTCTTTTGTTTTCTCCTTTTACAGTGCCTGATTTTCCTTATCAGGAAGTGTTTGACACCATCTAGATAATACAATCCTAACAAGATGCATTTCTTATTTGGAATTCATTTTAACTCTGATTTGTCTCAACATCCTTCAGTAGTGCAAAGGGCTGTTTTCACCTTCTCTACATAATTTATACCTGGTGTTTATTCTCCTTCCCTCAAGTGTCTTCTCATATGCACAGTATCACACTGTCCCAATTTAAACTAGTTTTTCTTAGTCTCCTATTCGGGATTTGGGGGTTTTGGTGTTTGTGGAGCAATAGATTTTTAGTAACTGTAGAGATACACACATGGATAACTGAGTCAGTGCATCCTTCTGTTGGTTGTACAACTGGAGTTATTTATTGTGCTTCCCCACTATATCCTGTCTCACTTTTGTCGATTCTGTCCTGTTCTTTGGAGATACAGAGTGCATTTATGATTTCACCCTTACGGTGTGAACTAACATTAAAAAAGGCAACATTCTTAGACCCTGCAGTAATAACACAGTAGGAAAAAACAATACATATAGTATTGACCCTCAGGCTTCAGCAATATGATTCTTACTTTTTATACTGTGTTAGAAATATTTTCTGCAGGTCAGTGGGCATATGTACAAAAGCAGTAAACTACCAGGAATTCCAAATTGCTGTCAAGTTACACCTCAATAAAAGCCTACTGAATTAAGACTCTGATGTTTCTGATGCAGACTGACTTATAACTCATTTTTATTTCCTGCACTGGACACCACTCTGGCAGTTCTTGAGTTGTGTAAAAACTGCTTTTAATGGCACTTCATTAACAAGCAAAATGGTGTTCATGTAGATGGAAAACTAAACACAATTCAATAAAAATATTTCACTTCAATAAAAAGTAAGCCACAGGAACATTGATCAAAATCAGTGAATAAATGTGAAAGAGAAATAACCTTCTGATTTTACATAATTGTACGCAAAAAAAAAATCCAAGGGCTATTTATATCAGTTTGTTTTAAATATTTGTTTTAAACAAATACTCTCCTATAAGGAAAAGCTAATAGATTTGGGACTGTTCAGCCTGGAGAAGAGAAAGTTCCAGAGGTACCTTTGAGCAGCATTCCAGTACATAAAGGGGGCTGCAAGAGAGCTGAAGAGGGACTTTTTACAAGAGCATGTAGTGTTAAGACAAGAGGGAATGGCTTTAAAAGAGGACAAGTTTAGATTAGATATTAGGAAGAAATTCTTCACTGTGAGGGTAGTTAGGCACTGGAACAAGATGCCCAAAGAAGTTGGGGATGCACAGTCCGTGGGAGTGTTCAAGGCCAGGTTGGATGGGGGTCTGAGCAAGTCGGTCAAGTGGAAGGTGTCCCTGCCCATGGCAAGGGGGTTGGTATCAGGTGATCTTTAAGGTCCCTTCCAACCAGGATTAAATAAGAGCTTGGCCCTGAAAAATAATTACTCCTGGTGAACTTTGAAGTCAAGGGCTTTCAGCTGCTTTCAACCCAACAGGAGTAAGAATTTCCATCCTGGTGTCTCAATAACTGATGCCAGATTATCTGAGGTCCTGTAAAAGATCTCAAACTTTGACATTTCATAAATTGCCAAGTCAGCTCTATAGACAGACATCCCCTTCTGATCCAGCTGGATGATAAGTAATTTAATTTACTCCCAATCTCTTACCACCTGCTTCAGAAGATTGTCACCTGCCAAGTTTTACTGGGAGGGAATGCTGTTTTAGAACTCCATGCAGGACACTGGAGCAGTTCTCAGCTTTGCAACGCCCCTCTCCTCCTGACCTGTCACTCACAGACATGAAGATGCTTTCCTTCCACATGTGGATAAGCACCAAGTTTCCTCAGGATGTTCCTAAACGCTCTTCCCCTTAGGTGCTCCAGGACATGAGGCCAGCAGGAGACAGCTTCTTACTAGAAGGAAGGAGCATTTGAAGCTCTGAGCTTGCTACATGCAGAAGGCAGCGTTCATTACTTCTAACAGCTAAGCTCCTTTTTCCTAAGGAAGACAAGACAAAATGGGTCTCTTCAAGGACTTTTGCTGGAGCCCCAGAGAGTAAGTCCCTGGAAGGAAGAGGGAGACCAAGAAACCTGGTTGATATTCAAGGAGCACCTCCTCCAGGATCAAGTGCTGTCCACCCCAGTGCATAGGAAGTCAGACAAAAATGCCACAGAAGACCTCTGTGGGTGAACAAGAAGTTCCTAGCCAAACTTAAACATGAAAAAGAAGCATAGAGAAGGTGGAATCAAGGACAGGTAACCTGTGAGGAATACAGAGACACTGTTCAGGTATGCAGGTCCCAAAAGCCAAAGCCCAGCTGGAACGGAAGCCAGTGAGGGATGTCAAAGGCAAGAAGAAGTGCTTCTCTAAGGGACAAACAAAAGACTGGGAAAAATGTGAG
>VZRN01003032.1:64801-105247 GCA_013397935.1 Dasyornis broadbenti
TCAGTCGCCGCAGCAGTCCCGTCCCAGAACTGTATGGTTCTGGCTGTTCTGCTTCGGGCTTCCTGGAAAACAGCGTGGTCAGAAAGGGATCTTCCAGCTTCAGTTGCTTCCTGTGCCCATAAAATTACAGAATCAGAGAAAGGTTGGGGTTGGAAGGGACTTTAAAGATCATCCACTTCCAACGCCCTGCCATGAGCAGGGACGCCTTCCACTAGACCAGGTTGCTTAAAGCCCTATCCAGCCTAGTCTGAACACTTCCAGGGATGGGGCATCCACAGTTTCTCTGGGCAACCTGTGCCAATGCCTCACCCCCCTCTCAAGTAAAAAAATTAATTTTCATTAGCAAAAATTCCAATATCTAATCTAAACCCAGTCTCAATTTACATCTGTTACCCCTTGTCCTGTCACCACATACCCTTGTAAAAAGTCCCTCTCCAGCTCTCTTGTAGGGCCTTTTAGGTAGTGGAAGGTGCTGTAAGGTCTCCCCAGACGCATATTGATACTCATTTTCCAAGGGTGAGAAAAGTGCTCCATTCCTAGCTAGGAAGAAAAGGCCAGGAAATTCAGGTGTGAAACAGGTGTCTTATGGAGTAGTCACTACTTTTCCCTGTGTATTACAAGAGCTCTGTCTTTTGACAAAATGCAGCATAACTCCGATTTAGAACTCCGATTTAGAGTCTGTTTGTCCTGCCTGAAAGTCTGGGTCTTTGTATGTTGTTCTTATTGGTGTGGATTGCTTTCTAAGGGGCCTTTTTTTTTCTTTTTTCTTCCCCCCCGAGTTCAGATACATCTGTTATAGCTGTACATTATCAACTTTTCTTGTAGGAGCAACTGGTCATGGTTGAGCTATCGGGAATTATTGATTCAGACTTCTTAGAAAAATGTGAAAACAAGTGCAAGATTTTGGTGAGTGAATACAGCACTATAGGAAAGGGGTAAGTCACTACGGATGTGAACAAGGCACTGAGGCTGCTTCTAAATTTCTTGTCATAGCTAACATTTAGATCACATCTTTGATAGAGAATTATGTGTGCTGTATTTGGTTGCATGTCATGGGCTCTATTTCAGAGACAGCATGAAGTCTTTGAATATATTACTGTGTAAATATAAGGAAACTTTTTCAGAAGTATATGTAAGCTTGGACCACTCTCTGCTCTGATTTTGAGCTCTAAGTTTGGGTTTTTTTTTTTAATTATGTATTTCACACATTAAAAAAAATTATTGTTAATCACCCTTTTTCAAGTAACCGGAATACAGTTGACAAGTAAAGCAAAATATTTCAGATTTGTACTGTATTTTTCAATGGGTTTTTTTGCAGATATGTCTTAGAAAGTTCAAGTCTTGTAAAGGATACTTGGGTATTAAGCTTTGGGTAAACAGTTTTGGATGGTTTTTTTTGCTTCACTGTGAGGTTGTTGTAGGAATCTGTTTTACCTGTCCTTTTCCTTTGGAGTTTTTTAATCACTTCATCTGTATGGGATAGATTTGATTTGCCCTTCAAAACTTATGTGGACTATGAGAGCTGTATAGATAGTACAAGTGCTATTGATTTGCAAATACCTTCTGAAAGTAGACCTCTATTATAGACTGAAAAGACGGAAGAGAACATCTGAGTGTGCCACTGACCAGAATATATGTGAGTGGTTAAGTCAATTCTGAATGTCTCAGAAGTAAAAATCAATCAAAATTCATGAAATACCCATCTTTGGATGGCTATGCTTTTATAAGCAGGTTTAGTTCCTAGATCTGACCTAATTCTCGTGAACTTTGTTACATGTATGATTCACTCCTGGTGCCTAAATGGCTGCTGGTGCTTCAATAGCGCTGGTGGGATTACTTTAAATGTTGTGCTTTGCGAATCACTTGTAAATAATGTTACTAGAAAAAGTTTAAAGTGTCCATACTGTGTCCGACTTGTATCCAAATCTACTTGTGTTCACTCCACAGAGTAAACATTCCTTGAGACTTTTCGTAAGGGACAAGTGTTGTTAAAACCTTCATTAAAGGGTCTGCTCTGTGTTACGCTGTTTAGCAAGTTTTCTGTACTGCTGGTCACATAACGGGAAGACAGTCTCCAATTCTGCATGGCCCAAAAGGGAATGCAAATCAGCCAAAGAAATAAAATTCTGAATATAAAAACCCCTTAATGCTATTGATTAGTATTGATGTGTTATTACTTTTAATGATTTCTTGTACAAAAAAGAACCCCAAACAAACAAACCCCCAAAATAAAAAAAACAAATAAAAAAATTTTAAACAAAAATTTTAAAAACCCCAAAAAAACCCAAAAAACAAAAAAACCCAAACAACCAAAAAACCCAAAAACCCACAGAAATATGTTCTATGTGTTAGCTTAGTGTTATTCGTATTCTCAATTTATGCAGAAGAAAGAGAATCCCAGAGCTTAAATCTTGTTGATCTTAGATATTTTTGTGTTTCAAAAGTACAAGAGGAAAATTGCACAAATTCATATTAACCTGTGTGATATTCTGTATTTTATGCAATTTACCACATAATGCCTCATCTTCAAAACTTTTAGCATGTGTTTGTCTTCATATCCTGAATAATTCTGATGTCCACAATGTACTATTCAAAGTAATTTTGCCTTAATTAGTGCATTCTGTTCAGACATTGATTTTTATAAAAATAGTGTGTAAGTATATCTTATATAAGAATAATGGGATCCTGGCCTGTGTATTTGGAAAACCTGTGCTGTAGAGGAAGGGAATGAGCTGACAGAAATGCTTCCCTATTCTTTCACTCCTTATTTAAACAAATAAAATAGCAACAATTTCCAGCTTCTTTACAATATAGACACATAGTAATCACAGAAGCTTCTGTGACCCTGCAGTGGCACTTCTGGTGCTGATGGAATTCCTTATGCTGGACTTCCTCACCATGTGTGTTTTCCAAAGGCTTTTGGAAGTTATTCCACTTTCCAGAACTTGCATTAGTTGAAGCGTAGAAAATAACATCACCTTCATGCAAGCACTTACATTTTTGTTAATTTGAAATGCTTGTTAAATTAATTTCCTAGAGGAAATAATAGCACTTTTACTGTAACTTAGACCATTGGCTGCAGTTTGATCTAAATTTTTGTTTAACATGCTAGAGCATTTTCTATACACTTCTATAATAGGTTTTATTGTGATGACTAAAAGAATATTATCTGGTATGTTTTTGTATTTAATATACTTAAAATAACACATATGAGGAATTGATATAGTCTGTACTCTGCTATGTCTGTCTTTGCTGGTCTTACAGTGATAAATTCACCTGGGCTAATACAGACCTGACATCTGTGCAATTTTGTTCTTCTTTTTGTAGGGCATAGAGACAGAGAGGCCCATTTTACAAGTGGACAGATATGTATTTGCAGGAGAATATGAAGGTAGGAAAACTTATGTAAATACAATCTCTCCTTTAAATGTAAACCAAGGAACTTCCTTAACATTAGGTAGTTTTCCTGCTATTGGTCCTGTGAGATGCTGAAATATTGGGTGGTTGTATAACACCACAAAGAGCAGCCACAGTCTGAGTTCACTGCTAAATTAACCATGCATCCATGGTACTTCTAGGAAAGTATGCCTGGAAGCTGACTCAGGGACCAGCTAGTAATACTGCAGACAAAAATGTGGGCTATAAAATGCCTTAAAGTGCTTGTTGTCTCCTGTGCAAGCAGGACTGATGTGCAATCTGTAGTTCTCTCATTTGCCCTGTGGTGACAACAATGGTCTGGAAGAAAATGGTCTGGGGTCCTCTCTTGTAGTGAATTCCAACGACTGCGATACTCTTCTCTGTTCCTGAGTTCCCTACCAGAGCCAGGATGGAAGTTAGAACATTTCCAGAGTTGGTCCAGTGAGCACAGTATCTGCTGCTGATATAAATTAGTCTCTAAATCTTTCTCATTTTGTTTTTCATAGATACCTTAGGAACCTGTGTGGTTTTTGAAGAAAACACCGAGCAAGGTAATTATTGTGATTTGATAGTCTGTTCATTTTGGTAGCCAGGGAGGTTAAAAATATTTCTCTCATTTCAGTTGGTAGTGGAATTCACTATAACAGTTGGGGTTTGGGTATTGCTTTTTCTCCTCTTTTAGTAGATGCAGAAGGCAACCAAAAGGTACAGCTGAAATACAAGTGCCACACAGTGAAGAAGTTGAACATGACACGGACCCTTCTGACAGAAAAGAAGGAAGGAGAAGAGAATGTTGGTGAGTGCTTCTGCTCTTATGCATGTGGACATGGGTGGATTATGCTTGGTAGTGTAAGCCTTTATTAAGTGTTTGATTCAAGAGCATGCAGGAAGTTAAAGGAACTTTCTTCTTTAGGTACCAAATGTGTCTATTTAAATAACAAGATTATTTACTGGTCAGACATTTCTGACCAGTACTGCCTCCAGAAATGGCTAGTAGGAGATTCCCACAAAAAAGTATAAGAGCAGGGCAAATATATGCTGATGCTCTCTGGTTTGTTCTTCTGTCATCTAAAAGTTTTGAAATCAGAAATGCTGTTTAGTAGTTCTTTGTTGATTTGGTTTTTCCTGCTTCCATCAATTTTTCTAATGACTTTCTGAATATCCTTAGTAAGAAGTTCCATGTTGTATGTACTAGAACTGAACTGTACTTACTGAATTTACTGTTCAGTGGAGATGAATTTAACTTACTTGCAAAGATATACCTGGAAGACCATTCATATTATTTTCATTCTGTAAGCAGAACTCAGTGCTCATAAGTTTGCTTCATTTATTTTTGGTACAAAAGTCAGTACTTGTATGTAGTCAAACACTTAGTATCCTACTATATGTAGCAGTATTCATTAGAACTATCCTACTGCTTTTAGCAGTGCTTTTTTTCCACTCAAGTCAATGTTACTGCTTCATATTTTAAGAATATATTGCAATTTTACATTAAATATGAGCAGTCAGCTGGACATTAGCCATAGGAAGTATGAAGTGAAAAGTCATCTAGAATCTAACCAAACATCAGCATTCTTATCAACATTATGTACCACTTCTCTCTATAGAATTAATTATGTAATATTACACTGAAACTATTATTATAATAGTATAGGTAATATTAAATTGAGACTAGAGATTATTTTGCTTAATACAAAGGCCCTTTTTATTCTGGAGCAGCAATACTGATGATAATTACTGAAAACCACTTTGTTTCTGTACCATGACAGAAATTTATCTTGCGCATACAAAGTAACTACAACATCTTGTGATGTTGCTCAGACAACTTGTACTGAGCAAAAATCAAAATGGGAGTGGACTCCCATTTCCCTTTGGGGTTGGTTTCAACCTGTTGTCCCAACTTGTTTTTACACTGGAGTTAAACAGAGTGCAAGAATTTGTGTCCTCTCTCTGTTGTCATTACCTATTGCCAGAAAGTCTAATATTTAGGTAAACAAACATTCTATTCTCTTAATTGCATTTGTGAAATATTTTCTCTGCATTTTGATTTATGTTTAAGTTATTTTAAGAGTCTAAGGGTGGCATCAGACACCTAAGTACAACGGGAACTGCCATACTGGGTCAAAGACCTTTTTAGTCATGCATTGTATTTCTCACTATGAAAAGTAGTAAGTGGGTATTTGAAACGTAATAGGAGAGGGACATACACATCTTTCTATCCTAAGTGGTTCTTTTACTTAGATCTTGGTCAGGCTTAGCCTTAATAGCAGTGAACTTAAACTAAGAAAAAACTGCTATTAACTCTTAACTCCTTTTGTCACTAATAGAATTTTCCTTCTTTGCATCAGGTGGAGTAGAGTGGTTACAGATCAAGGACAGAGATTTTTCCTACAGCAGGCCTAATATGATTTGCAGTTTTCTACATGAAAAGGATGATTCTGAGGAGCCAGCTCAGGCCCAAGATAAATTGCCTGAAGAGTCAGAGGGAGAGGTGAGTGGCAAAGAAAATTCTAACATGAACTGTGACCTGGAGAAGCAGCACACCTTGGAAATAGATTCCTCTATTCCTCTGCCTGACAGCTCTGCTTTGAGGGCAGAAGAATTTCCTTCTGGAAATGCTGCCTTAGAGGAGGATGTACCTCCATGATATCAGCTCTGATCTTTTCATGATTTCTTCACGGAATTAATGGGCCAACTTTTATAGGCCATGACATGATTTCCACTTTATCTGAAAAATTAATAGTGGAAAAATAGACATTTTGTTCTTGTGCATTGCTTTTGTGTTTGAATTATGGTGGGAAGGGCTTAAGTGTTTTTTTTTTTAATTACTGACTGGAAAAATATGTATCCCTACCTCAAAACCGAACAAGTGGAAATGGTTACATAACTAAAAGAGATTCCTATCTTAGAAAAAAGTTGATGTATTGTACAGTCTGGAACAATTTGTAAAAAGAAAAAAATAATTGTCTAAAATAAAGTCCTGAATTTTTCAAGTATAGCTTCACATTGTGAGTCATATTCAGCCGCACAGTCTGCTCTTGTACTGCAATTATTGAAAGAAAACAAATAAGTTTGGCTTTTACTGACAGTTTGAATACTCACCAAATTGCTTCATTTGGATTCTCTCTAATGTTCTTTGTCTCCTTGATGGAGCTTAGAAATCTTTCCTGGGAGAAGGGACTTTAGGAGGTCTCTCATCTAGCTTCTTATATAAAATAGGGTCAACACTGAATTCAGGGCAAGTTGCTCAGGGCTTTATCCACTCAAGTCGTGAAAACCCCTGCAAACCTGTCACCAAGTAAAATCTAGGTCTTAGAGGCATTTGTCACTCTCCTTCCCCCATTTTCTGTATAATAAATGTGTGTTATACAAAAAGAAGTGTGGTCACTCCCTTTTTCTTCTTCCTCACAGTAACTTCTTTGGCTCTAATCTTCCTCTCTGGCATTTTTCTGAAGGATTTTATACTTAACATCCTGTACCCATGCAGCAGTGGTTCCTAAACTGGTCTATGTAATCGTATTGTGATGCCTAGCTAGCCTGTGGATTGATACTGCTACATCATTTATACTGCCACACACTGTTCTATATCACAGTTGAGTGTGTGGTGCACTCGGGATAATGCTTTTAAAAGCATAATATGTTTTTTTTAAACATAAAACATTTTCTCCCTGACCTTTCTTCCTTCCTACCTTTCTCTGCCTCCCTCAAAACAGTCTAACTGCAACAGCGCTGTGAGGATGCAACACCTAATTAATTCTAGCATAATTATGTAATATTTTAATTAGTAGTGATCAGAGGAGAAGCTCATCCACAGTGTTGTTCACAGCACAGGATCAGTAAAGAGAAGTAATTAAAACTGTAACAGTTTCAAACCATCAATCTCTTGATTCTCTCTTTTTTTTTTTCTATGTAGAAGCAACTTGAATCCTAGGGGACAGGGAGGAGGGGAAAGGAAGAAGAGGGAGCATGTTTTGTGTGCCTCCAGCCTGGGTGTGGATCTTTCACATGGTAGTTGTCTGTATTTGAGGTTTCAGGGAGACTGCTCAGCCATCCCTCTGGATTTAACTGTAACCGTGGAAGTTTAAAAACATCATCATTCACACTTGATTTGTGTGGTGCTGATAGAGGACAATTATAACTGGAATAACGATCCTGGGAATACACATGCTCTTTTCTGCCGGGGGGAGTGTTTGTGGTACACTTGATGGCAGCTGAGCCTCCAGCAGAGAGGGCTGGGAGGTGGGAGGTCGAGCTCTTACTACGGCAGCTTCAGGCACTGAGAACAGAGAGGTGCTCTAAGAGTTTGTTCTCTGTCAGAATGCAAACACAGCAACCCTCTCTTATGCATTGCTAACTGATTGCTTCATCTGTCACTATGTATGTGAGGTTTTTTTCCTTATGTACAAGGAGTACTCCAGCAGAATTGGTTTCTGGCCTTCTCAGCCTTTTCTTTCAGAAGTATCCTGAAGCTGTTTCTTCATTCTAGTTCATCTGGGAATCAGTATTATTTTTTTAAAAAAAATTATGTATATAATAAACCATGAGTCTATTCATAATGTTGGGGGTTTTAATATTTTAAATGTTATTTCTAATGGTCGAGCTTTTGTTTCTCGTATTTTTAACCCTAACTTTTGCAACCATATACCCTCTGGGTCAAGAACCTGTTTCGAATATCCAGCCTCAACCCGCCCTCGCACAACTCCAGGCCCTTCCCTCGGCTCCTGTCACTGGTCACTGGAGAGAAGAGATCAGTGTCCGGCACCCCTCTTCCCCTCAAGATGAAGTTGCAGACTGTAGTGAAGTCTCCCCTCAGTCTCAACTTCTCCAGGCTGAGCAGACCCAGTGACCTCAACCGCTCTCCGTACGGATTCCCCTCTAGCCCCTTCGCCACGTGGAACGACGGAGTGCGGAGCCCTCCGAGCACTGACTCCCTGCCGCCGCGCCCCGCGCATGCGCCCCCCCGGCGGATGTGACGCCAGACGGCGGCTCCCGCACATCCTCCCGCACGTGAGGGCAGCGATGGATGCGCTGGACCGGGTCGTGTGAGTGTACCGGGGCGTAGGGGGGGGAACCTCCGCACTGGGAAACGTGAGCGGGCTGCGGCCCGGGGAGGGTTGCAGGGCGGAAGCCAGCAGAGAGAAAAGACTTATGGAAAACATGCTGGAAAAAGGAAGACCAAGCGCTGCCGTCTTTTTGGTGGTGGCCAAACAGCCTTTACTCAGTTGGTAGCTTAAAAGAACCGTGGTGACCAGCTGGTGTTGAATTTGTGTGTTTCCGTACATCACAGAGAATTCTCTTCATCTCTGGAGTTTCAGCGATCCCAGCGATAGGATGAGGAGCAATGGCCGTAAAATAAAACACAAGTCCCACTTCAACATGAGAAAGAACTTCTTTACATGGAGGATGGCAGGGCACTGGAACAGGCTGCCCAGGGAGGTTGTGGAGTCTCCCTTCCTGGAGATAAACCCACCTGGACGCGTTCCTGTGTCACTTGCTTCAGGTGACCCTGCCTTAGCAGGAGGGTTGGACTCGATGATCTCTACAGGTGTCTTCCAACCCTGACGATTCTGTAATACTTCTGTGTGTGTGTCGGTTGTTTGTTTTAAAGAAGAAACTAAAATTAATGCATTACTGAGAAGATAATCTAGTGGAGAACTGTAATTCTTAAGCCATGTAGCCACTTGCAAAGGCTGGGGTATTTCACCTGGGTAATGCCCAGTGCTGCTGGCTGGTTTCTGGCAACAGATGTGCTGTACTTGTGCTTTTATTTTGGGTGCTGTTGGTGGTCTTTGAGGAACTTTGTTTTCTTCTCATAAACAACTTTCTGGCTTGGGGAGGGAGCCAGTGTGAGGGGAAGCCTTCAGCCTGTCAGTAGGCTGGGAATTCTAGTGTAGTTTGAGCTGTAAATTAGAAAAAAATTCCAAATGCAAGACAATAAAATTATATTTGGTAATTTGAGGGGACAGAGAGGAAGAGGAGTGGCAGTAAAACACATTCACCTGAGACAGGGCTTTTGGCATTGATTGTAATTCTGCAGGTTGGGATTAGTTTGAGTCATTGAAATGTTACCTGAACACAGTTTGCTCCAATTTTTGTTTGGTTTCTCTGTTTTCTGCAGTGTTGGGTCATGCTATGTGTATTAACTGTTAATTTATTGTTACAGAAAGCCTAAAACTAAGAGAGCAAAAAGATTTCTTGAGAAGAGAGAACCCAAGTTAAACGAAAATACAAAAAATGCTATGCTCATAAGAGGAGGAAATGCAAACTTAACAGTGACAGAAGTGCTTAAAGACATTGTAAGTTACTGGACATAGCATGCAACTGTCCTCTCTCTTCCTCACAATTTGCTCTCTCTGTTGCACTATCAGTATTTTCATACTCTCCCTGTACTCCAGGTCTCAGATTGACCACTGCTCCAAAGGTGTCATTACCTACTTCTTAATGGAAATTATTTTTTTCCAGTTTCTTCTTTGCCAGAGGTTTTGAGCTTGCTCTCTTATTTTTCCACAATTGTCCAATATATAAGGTGAAGTGTTGCTAAGTCCATTTGAAAACAAGAGGATTAGGTACAGAACTGGGGCTGTATCACATAGCTAAATCATGTCCCAGAATCCTGTAAACTGTCAGTGTGTATTGATATGGAGTTTGCAGCATCTCCTAAAACTTTAAGCTACCAATCCTGTCTCCTAACTCCGTAGCTGAAAATATTATAGCTGTTCCTACACTCTTTTTTCTCTTTTCTTTGTTGTTTTCCTACTGTTATATGCTTCTGATAATCAAGTTGTTGTTCTCTCCATTTTTCCTCATGCCCCTTAGAAGCAGAGAGATTGCATTACATAGCTATGATTTCAGCTGTTTCTCAGTTATTTTGTAATTTCTTAGTTTATACAAATAATTCCTTCTGTAATTAATTTGGAAAAAAGATTGTTACCAGCTTGAAGGGTTTTACTGTGAGCAGGCCTTTTGAGGTACCTCCTTCTAGACTGATCTGCAGTTACTGTTTCATGTGATCCTGTAAGTTGCAGGGATATAGAAACAACAGTGCTGTGCATGTTTTAGAGATGACACATGTTAAACGTTGTGTTTTACAGTACGCTGTGAAGAAGCCTTTTGCTGTACTGTATAAAAGGTAAGTTATCTCACTTTGACATCTTTGAGTCTTCTGACAGACAGACAGCCTTTGGAAATTTCAGAGCATCAACAGAAATGCTAGCTAGAGTGGGGGCTTGAACAATGACCAGGGCTGCAGAAGATGACTGATTGGTCATAATTTTCAATAGACTGGAAACAAGCTATGTGTGATCAGCATTGGTGCTGAGCCCTGTTCTGTGGCAGGTGATACAGAGCAGGATTCAGCTCTACGTCTTGCTCAAAATGTGAACCCGATATCTGTATGAATGTAGTGCAGAGATAATTGTAATAGCTAAATTTAATGTTGAATGAACAGGCAAAGGCAGTTACTCATACAGTGTCACTGGTGGTAGTAGTGGTGGTGGTATTCTGAAAGTCAGGCCCCAGGAGACAGGAAAGGTGGAGGAAAGTATTTAAAATGGCAGTGGTGGTGCTAAGATGTTCCTGGCAGTATTCATATGGCCCGTGGCTTGAACCTAAACTGAGCCTCTACTGCTGGAGTTTCGAGTGGAATGCAGAACTTTTTATTACTAGAGAACTAATTAGAAGTGGCTATCTGGACCTGTTATTTTTTGGTTTTTTTTTTTGCTTTTAACCTGTTTTTCCCCCTCCTCTAAGGAAAAATATTACCAGGCCTTTTGAGGACCAAACATCATTGGTAAGTATAAACAATGTTTTCTCTTATGATGCTTTCAAGCAGGCTAGCCTCGTGTGCCAAAAGATGAACCATTAGGGAAAAAGAATAGCCTTGAAAAGAGCTTTGGCTGGAACTCAGGGGTAAAAAGAGTATATCACCTTCGTAAAAGGCACGCCACTCAGGAGGACCACAGAGATGTTGTGAGGGTATGCAGGGAGAAAATTAGAAGGGCCCAAACTCAACTAGAACTTAATAAAAAATGTTTTTACAATTACATCACCAACAAAATGAAGGCTAAGGAGAATCTCCATCCTTTACTGGATGCAGTGGGAAACACAGAGACAAAGGATGAGGAAAAGGCTGGGGTACTTAATGCCTTCTTTGCCTCAGTCTTTAATAGCAACACCAGTTGCTCTCTGGGTACCCAGACCCCTGAGCTGAAAGACAGAGACAGGGAGCAGAATGAAGCCCCCATAATGCAGGAAGAAATGATTGATGATGTGGTACACCACTTAGACACGTATGTCTACATGCATGGGATCCATCAGGGGTACTTAGGGAGCTGGTGGAAAAGCTCACCAAACCCCTTTCAATCATTTAGCAGCAGTCCTGGCTAAATGGCTAGAGGCTTTTTTTAGAAGGGCCATTTCACAATTTTTGTTGTTCTTGCATTATATGCAGGACACATTTGAGGCATTTGAGGTTTTTGCATCTTTTTAATAAAATATACAGCTATTAGAGAGTGTACAGATATCAACACGCAGTGATTAACAGAGCTGTATGAGCCCAGGTTTCAAGGGGAGTCCTCTCTGGTCTGTTCTTGGCCTGTCGAGAGTCAGCATTTTTCAGGGATCTGGTGACAGAATTCGATGCTGAGCTGTGTGATTTGTACATGCAATTAATCTGGCCTCTCCAGGTGTCTCTCTGACCTCCCAGAGAGGCAGAGCTGCAATGTCCTCTCTGAGCTGCTGCTGTTGCAGGGGTGGGAGATGAAGTGTCCTGTGCTTCACACCTGCCAAGTGCAGTTATATACTTGTGGGAAGCACTGGATAAGTAGCGTGTGTGTGTATATTACGGAACCACTATGGATACACAAAATGAGAATCTGCCTTGGGAGGCAGAAGTGCATAAAAAGACTTTGGAGCTGGACATCTTCAGAAAGAACTGCTGTAATGTTGGCTCTGGACATGGTACCATAATAGGTTCTCTAATCTATTCCTCCTGGAAGAAAAATCTTCTCTCTGATAGTCACTACTGGCTTGGTTTTAAGTAGCATCTTAGTCTTAAGTAATAAATTGACATGAAGTTGTTCTGTAGTAGGACTTATGCCAAGTGTGAGAACATTGGATATTTGCAGATGTTCTTAGACTTGCTGTTGAGGGAATTAAGTGGTTGTTTAGAAGCTGTCAGGCAAAGCTAAAGTGCTGCATAAAGCTTAGTTGGGAAACTAAAATGAGGCATTACAACGGCAGCCAAGTTGCAAATACTTAGTCATCAGGCAAGGAGAAATGGTTGAACATATCTTGTGTAAAAGCAAATAATGAGAAATTGTACGAAAAAGTGTTATAGATAAAATGGCAAGAAAAAATTGCCTGACTTGACTTTTAAGATGCATTGGGAAATAAAAAAAGAAATTATTTGAATATTGAATTCAGCTGTCAATTTTAGCATAAGTGCTGAAAGACACTCATGACATGCTCAAAACTCTTTTGTTAAGTGCCGTTGCTCTTGTCATTAAGCAGCTCCTAAACTCACGTGTTTGTGCCTTATACCTTTGCAGAATATTTTAAATCCTGTGAATTGGAATTCACAAGTTTTATTCTTTTACTCAATTGCAGGAATTTTTTTCCAAGAAATCAGATTGTTCTCTCTTTCTCTTTGGCTCTCATAACAAGAAGCGACCTAACAACCTGATAATAGGTAATAAGTCTCACTTGGGTTTTTATTGGGATGATAGGTGTAGTTTTCAGTGAATATTTAAATAGCTGGATTTCCTTTTTTCACTCTCACAGGTCGCATGTTTGATTATCACGTGCTAGACATGATTGAGCTGGGCATTGAGAAGTTTGTATCCCTAAAAGATGTCAAGGTAAGGAATGGTTAATTCAGTATTTCAGTGACACCTACTGGTGGATTCTTTTGGTGCATTTTTTTTTCTGTGTTCTGAAGTGTTTAAAAAAGGTGTTTCATGCAGTATGTGAGGATCGGTAATTTGTGTACTCCAGATTGTTAATTTTATGCTATGCTTTTTAATTAATTTTGGTTGGTCTATTCTGTCCATATTGATCACAGGTCACAGCAGTTTTTCATTCAGTGTAGAATAGCTGGCCACCTATTAAATCAGTAATATGTTCCCTGACACTGTTCCCTGTCTGAATTTTTGTTGTTTTAAAATTCATATTCCACAGAACAGTAAATGTCCTGAGGGAACAAAACCTATGTTGATATTTGCTGGTGACATGTTTGATGTGAATGAAGAATACAGAAGACTGAAGAGCCTTCTTATTGGTCAGTATTTTGATTATTTGGGCAGTAGAATTACACAGATCTGTAGTAATATGATCTGTTGGGAAAAGCTAGTTTGTCAATAAATGTTTGCCTATGTTCAGCACAGAAAGAAAAGAACGATAAGCACTTACAGGTTTCATGTCACATTAAATTAAACTAATTGTGATGACTATTGAAGGGAGGGAAAAAGACAGTCCTAAAAGACTCTGGAGATGAAACTTTGTGTTCACTAGAATTCATTACCTTGATTGTGGGAAAACTGTCATTTTCTAAAATGTCTTGGCCTTATAATTGTATTGGGTCATCACTTTTCTAACCAAATAATGTCTCGAAGTATGTAAATTGAAATCAGTGGATTAACTTCAGAAAATGAAATATTTTTGCTTACGGAAAAGTCAAATCAGTATAATTCAGCTTCTGCTTTTGTAATGAAAGCATTTTCTGTTGGAAGTTCCACCAATTCTAACAAACGTGCTGTTGCTTAGAGTACTTGGAAGGAACAGGCACAGTAAAAATCAGCTGTAGAAAATAGCTGTGCCTTAACTTTAGGGCACGCTTGGAGCTTAGGAAACAAACTGGCATGAAGTTTTTTACTATCTTAAGGTTGGTGGGCTCTGGAAGATAAAGCACATTCTAGCTTTTTCAGACATAGAAGTCATAGGATACCATGTCTCTTGACACTTGAAAAATGCATCTTGCTTGGTAGAACTAGATTTAGTAAGTAGGACGATGTGTTTTTTCTTTTTGATAGTTTTCCTAAAAGTAGATTAGTTTTTCTTTTTATTTTTTAAGCTCTGGTAAAATACTGAACCTAGCCCAATAGGAACAGTTTTGTTCTTTCAGTTCCTTTTTTGGGTTTCTAGCTAAAGGGATAAATGATTGCTCTTTAGAAACAGACCCTAAAAATGAGTATTTTTTTTCCTTACTATTATTCCTTAAAGCAAGATGTTTTGTCTGGAATGAAACTGAAAGGGAGCAGGAGAGGAGTAAATTTTCATCCTCTCAATACAGCTGACTGGTTTTTGGGGTTGGATGAAAGGGTGACAACTGAGCTTATATATCTTTGAAGGTGATTGAATAAGAAGATAAGTGAGTTTTACTGCTGCATGTTTGTGTCACTGTAAACGAATATTTACGCACTTGCAGGAAGCAGGTGCATTTGTTTTCTGAAGTGTATCTTGTTCAGGCCTCTGCACAGTGATGGGCATCGAGATGTGCTCATGCACCCCAAGATCACACAATTGAAATGGGAGACATGCATAGTAAGATAGTTGATAGTAACTGACTAGTCCTTCCTGTGACTCCTGACGTTCCTCTGTCCTTTCTCCTCTCCTATTTATTTGCCATTAATAACTCAGCAGTCAAATGTACTCCACACCCTATCTTTCTTCTTGAACATAAGACAAGTACTCTTAATTGTTCTGCTGACTTCTGTGAAATACCCAGATGCAAAACAATAGACAAAAATGTTAAGGAGAGTAAAGACTTGAAAATATCACTAACCAATTTAAATCGTTTGGGTATTAATCTGAGCTGCTTCAAAACTGCCCTTAACTGATAACAAAGAAGTGATTTGTTCCATTTCTGCAAAGGTTGGTACCTTTGAGCTCCTACTCTTTCTAAGAAATATAGAAGAATGTTTTTATAACAACAGACACAAATATTTTGTTGCTGTACCAGTATTGTTGGGATCCCAGAGGAAATATTAGATAGCTGACAGCTTCTTGTTGCCAAAGCAATGTGAGGCCAGTGATGCTGAGGAGCAACCAAGCTTTCGTTGGCTTTTGTGATATCAAAAGGGCTTATGCATGTTTGGACAATCATCTTACAGCAGTTTCTTTGTAAAATTAAGGGCAAAGGTGAATTATTGTCTTCACGGTAACCAAACGCTATAATCTGGTTAAACAGTGTAGTGGAAGAAGCTGTTTAGGAGAAATAAATGACAGATGCATTTTCTTTGGAGACCTAGAAGACAAAGACATCCCATTCCTTCTCTTTTGGTTTTCATTGCCCTCTGATATGGTAGTGTCAGAGCTTGTTTACGATATAAGTTTTGGAATGCAGTTAATGAATTTCTAATAACTTTTTATGCCTGTACTTATAAAATGTTTCCACTCTTACAACGCTGCCTGCTTGTTGTTAGTTCTGTTATTGCACATCTATTTTATCATAAAACTGGACAGGCACTATAGGGCTTGCACTTTCTAAAATGTTGGTTTGCAGAAGATCTCTGCAATTTTAGAGCGGCTGTTACCTTGTTCTTCAAACAGCCTTCCTCACTCAGACTCTTTTTGAGTGTTTGAAAAGATTTGAGGGTTTTTTCTGGCAAGGAAAGGGGGTGGCTGGGAAATGTTTGGGATACAGTTTGAACTGCAGTCGTGCTAACCATCGCTACATAGATTACAGTGTTACCAGCTTTTGGATACAAATTGATACAGAAAGACTTACCTTCCAAAATTGATTTAGGAATTAAATCTGGAAATTGAAAGGTCCTGAGAAGCTCTCTGTAGGAAGGAATAGATTAGACATTCTGGAAACATGTTTGAGGACAAGGGGGAGAGAGAATTAGGAATGGAAAGAAAGGAGAAAGCAAGTCTCTAGTCCAACCAAAGCAAGAGTTGTAAATTTAAAAAGTACGTTAAAAGAACTTCAACTCTCTGTGTGTACTGAAGGGTAAGGTTTCTGCAGCTGTTCAGTGTTGCCAGGAAACAAATTCCTGACCACCTGCGTTTATTGGAAGAGATCATCCTGTGGGTAAAAAGATGTATGATGCCACAGGAAAATATGAAAGGGAGGTGTTGCCAATTAAACCACTGTGAATGTAAGCTTGTGTACCTGCAGAGAACTAATTGAAAGGAAAAATATATGCCACAAGTGAACGAAATGTTTTATTTGCAACTTTTCCTCTAACTATAAGTTAGATTCGAAAGAAGAAGAGAGTATTTAATTGACCAAGGAAGTTTCCTGGGCTGACTCCAGCTGATACATGCCAGCAAAACTGTTTTGGATGTCACTCCAGTGCTGATATTCTTGCAAAAAGGTAGTGAAGGAAAAGACAAGTAGCCAAGGGATCTGAAAATAGGACAGGGCGGGAAAGAGTGATGTGTTTTGCATCTGTTAGCAGTTCTCCTATGTTTCACCATTGCCCTGTCATGTTTATTAGCACACCTTGTTCCCTTGGTCAAGGTCGCATTCTTTCCCCACCCTCTGCATATGCTGGACAGATTGCTGTGCTCAATGCAGGCTCTCTGATTGCACAGTATATTTTCATAGCATGATATAGGAACCTTGCTCGAGGCAGCTCATTTTGTATTCAACCTGTATTTCAGTGTTCTCTTTGCAAACTGAGCAAGTATTTGAAGTGTCATATTTTCATAGATGTCTCTAGATTGCTTGTTAATAGAGAAAGCGTTAGACATAATGAGAAATACTGCTTTACCTAGAGCACAGAGGTGCCTTGTTGTGAGGGAGGTATGAAAAAATGATATATCTAAACTTTTTCTCAAAGTCAGAGAGAGAAAATGTAGGTAAGCGTAGGCAAGATGCAGTTTTGATCTGCTGTGTACTGGTTTTGATCCCTCTTTCTAGTCTTCCAAACTTGGCTATGATTAACATTTAAATATCAGGTTTGAATGATGTCTTTAAAAAGATAACTGAGCAAATGGCTTATCTATTCTGATCTGTGTTTATCTGAGCATTGACTGACCCAAACACCAAATAAGGTAAAATTTTTCCCCCTGATTTCAGAGATGAATATTTAAAAGAACAGACAATGCAATTATTCCAATTAGCTTAATTATGCTAAGTTACTGCTCTGAAAGTGTATTTGCTCTTTTCCATGCACTTACATATAGGAAGTATATATGTAGGTAGCATGTATATTGCTTCCAAATTATCTCTGGAAAGTCACTGTGTTCCTGTCAGAATTTCTACACACATTTGGATTCCCCAGTGCATGCTAACATGTGCAATGTTAAGTTTCTGTCCTGTGTTTTGGCCGGGCTGCAATTTTAAGTAGTCTCTATTTTGTGAGATCCCTCTTGAACATTTCAGCTTTTCTAGAGCCCTCCCATGTATAGCCTTGCTTAGTTAGATGCAGGAAAAATACCTTTATAGGAAAAGAGCTCACATCAGTGATGTGATGCGAGTCCATTTTGAAATAAACCAATTTGTTATAGGCATCTGTTGGTTTTATTTTCAGCCAAGAAACCTGGCATTTTTTCCTTTTAAATACTCCCTCAGATTTCTTCAGAGGTCCTACTGTGCCAAATATTCGTCTGGCTGGTTTAGAGTACGTTCTGCATTTCACAGCTGTGGATGGGAAAATTTATATGAGAAGCTACAAGTGAGTATGTGTTTTATCTATTTGTTTGGGATTTGGTACACTTGTCAACTTTCCCCCGAATTTAATCTGTATTTGTGAAATTGAACTTGAGCTGCATTCAGAACATGCAATGTGTAAAGGTGCTCCAGTGTAACTTGTGCAGCAGAAGGAAGACACTTGAGCCCTAAGTCTGCTGCCTTCTTCCTTGCTGAGCTCCTCCTAGCTCAGAGGGTTGCTCTTCCATATGGCTGATTCGTGAGGTGGTGTGAATTAACTTGAATTCTGAGTACTGTCTTAGACTTCGTGGACTTAGTCTGTTCTCAGGCTGATTTCTGTGAGTCTCTTCACTTAGGCGTTTGCCAGAGAACAACAAGGGATAGGCTGCAGACAGAGATGCACAGGGAAAACCAGGAAAAGGCAGGACAAGACAATGTTTCTTCTTGCATTGGTGTTCACCCTCATAGTTCACTCCCCACCTTAGGAGGCTGTGAACATTCATAGCTTGTGTTCTATATGATTTTGATTTCTCTTAATCATTTTAATCAACCTCACTCTAGAAACAAAAAAACCAAACACTTTGTCAGATAGTGCTCAGGTTATTTTGCTGTAACTTATAGTAAATATTTTTCATATCTAATAATACCTAGGGTGTTGTTTTGAATTTGAGAAGTGATATGTCTTTCAGGGTACTGGGCCTGAGTTTTAAAAGTTATACTGATTATACTGGTTTCGTTAAAAAAAAAATAAGTTACATTAGCCAGGTCATATTTTGGATTTGTTGAAATTGTAATGGGACCGATTTAATACATTATAAATTGTTATTGATGGATGCCTTTCCCAATAATAGAGTTAATGGTAGCAGTTGATTTAACAGTAGTTTTTGAACTGCAGGATTGAACCTGTCCTTAAGGAAAATGGATAAATCTCTAGCACAGGGGACGATGTTGATTTTGGTTGGTTTTCTCCTCCTAGAGTGCTTCTGAAGAAATCTGGCTGTAAAATACCCAGAATTGAATTGGAAGAGATGGGACCTTCATTAGATCTGGTTATGAGAAGAACACATTTAGCTTCAGATGACCTTTATAAGCTGTCTTTGAAACAGCCGAAAGGCCTGAAGGTATGTACCTTGGAAAGTGCGTTGCTTTCAGTTCTGTTTGTGAAAAAGAGCAAAAGCTGAAATATTACTTGTTGTATATTTGACCAGAGCTTACCTTCATCTAGGCCAACTGACATTCTTGGGGCCACAGCACTTCTGTGGTGGTCAGCTGGCATCCAGACTCTCCTCTGGAAGCACATAAAACACACAGCACAAGACTGGGTCTCAAATTCCAACCAATGTATGAGGCTTTGCTTTTGGGTGCATAGTTCTCACCAGCGCTCCTGGGACTGTACTCAGAAATATTAACGTTGTTCTTCCCTTGCAGCCTAAGAAGAAAAAGAATATCTCCCACGATGTGTTTGGTACAACTTATGGTCGAATCCATATGCAGAAGCAAGATCTTAGTAAACTGCAGACACGGAAAATGAAAGGCTTAAAAAAGAGGCCAGCAGAGAAGTCAGCTGAAGATGGTGGGGCTACTCCCAAAAAGTCAAAATCAGCTTAACAGTTTGGGACAGCTTTGAAAACTCTGTACCTTCAAATTTGGAATACATGTTGTAATATAAATTGTCAGACATAAAAGATTGAGCTACTATTAGCTTTAGTTTTGTAAAAAAAAAAAAAAATCTTTTTAATAATTTGTCATTTTAAAGGGAACACTGGGGTGTTGAGCTTTAACATGGAACTTGGTTATTTAAAATAAAAAATATGATATAACTTGCTTAGTTTTCCAAAGCTGAGTATTTGTTTCTTGGTCTTAGCAAATATACGGAACTCAAGCAGGTGACTGAACAGTTTCACAGAGTGGATTGGAAGAGACTTTAAAGATAATCTGGTTCCAACCCCCTTGCCAAGAGTAGGGACACCTCCTATTAGACAAGCCTGCTCAAGGCCCCATGCAACCTGGTCTTGAACACTTCCAGGGATGGGGCATCCACAACTTCTCTGGACAACCTGTTCCAGTGCCTCACCATCCACACATGGAAGAATTTCTTTCTAATATCCCCTATGCTTTGTGTTTTTAGCATAGAGGCATTTAAATTGTATCTCCAATGAGGTGACTTACCAGTGGGAGAGGCCTAAAATTCCTCTGTGCTGTCCTGTTGACCTGCAATCCCGCTCCAGGCTTTGGGCATCTCTTGCTAGCATCAAACTGGTTGGAGTGTGATGGAATGAGTTTCCCTTCCCCCAGAAACTTTAGTTTTATTGCTGTTTTGTTGGGAGCCCTTGATCAGTCAGTTTTTCTTACAAATTCTGTGCAGGACCAGAGCAATGTATGTGCATAATATACACAACTTCTCTGTTTATTTATTGTTTATGTATTTCACATTTTGCACAACTGCAACACTCAATAAATTTTAAACCAATTTCTAAAGTGTGAACTCAATACACGTGTGACAGCCAGGCTTCACTTTTGACTGTTGCACCAGGCCCTGCTGTGCACTGGCAGAATTGGGAGAGCTTGAAGTGTTTTTACTGTGTTCGTCACCATGGTAGCAAAGTACCTGATATTTACATTAGGCCTAAATGAAACCTTTACAGGTTGAGTTTCAATCTTTGCTGCTTGATTTGTGCCCAGTATGTGAAGCAACCACGAAAGGTACATTTTTTCAGATATTTTTAGTTCTTACCCTGCTTTCCTCCCAGGTTTGTGCTCATGAGTTGGTGCAGACTCAGCTAAAGACTTGTATAAAAGGGATGCGAGTTTAAGTTTAGTGAGACTTTGGTGTGATGTTCCGTTTCAGAATATATTGAAAAACCTGGCTTTTTAAATTCTGCTTTTCTCTGTGAAAGTTGTTACTCTGCCCTTTAAGCATAATTATGGTAGAAGTGTACACACTTTATCATGAACACAACAAGCTTGCTTATCCTAGTTGTGTTTTTAATACTTTATCTTTTCTTGCTAGTTTTCTAATCAGCTGAAGTGTCACATCAGAAATAGGTGGTTTGTTATTTTCAATTGTCTTCTGCATCCTGGATGGAAGATGTTGGGCGGCTTTGCTTTCCTTATGGGAAGTCTGAGCTGTAACTGTGGCTGTGCAAATGCCACACATGATGTTCTTACAGTGCTCATTTGATAAAATTTGTAGTTTGAAAAAGGAAGGGCTTTAAAATTTGGGGGCACAAACATATTTATTATCAATGTATTTGCATAGCTCTCTCTGAACCCTTTTCTCTGATCTATAACCATGTGTTTGAGAAATTGATGATTCCATAAACTTCTTCAGATTTGCATTTCCCACTGTCTTTCTGAAGTACAAATCACTAGGCTTTTGTCTGAAAGCTGTAGGAGAACCATACTAGCAGGCAATGCTGTCTTTTACAAGCTTAGAGTTGTAAAAGAAACAGTAAAATACTGTAAGTTCATAAAAGACAGCATACCCATAGTTTAAAAGACTATGTAATTTTCCAAATTTTCCTAATTTGGAAGCTAATTTTGGTGCTTAATTTGGATTTTAAAACCTAACTTCTTAGCAGTAATGTAGACTATCTAAAATCCTGTTGCATCTTAATGTAAAAAGTGGAACAGTTGTTCAGAGAGAAGTTGTTGCATCCTGGTGTGGGGTTTTTTTAATGCTGCTGCTGCTACTTTGTTCCTTGTATGAAGAAGAGTCTTGGACAGGTTAGGGCTACTACAGTTTCCTGCACCTGAGTGTGGTTACTTAAAGTTTCAGAGAGGTGAGAAGTCCTTGAGTATGGGAAATCAGTCAGTGGGGAGAACCTAGCTGCATTTATTATCCCTTTGCAGGTGAAACTTGAAGTGCCTGGTATCCCTCACCTGTGGCTGTTTGTGTGAATACCCTTTTATATGCAGCTTTTTGTACTGGTGAAATACAGCTACATGGTGGACAAAAGATATTAGATATGTGAGGCGAGGAAGAATTCTTCTGGATATAGTGTAAGGATATTTTGGCTGTGATTTTTCATGCCAATCACTTTCAGGTTATGTTTTTAGCAAGGATTAAAACTCACTCCATTTCTAACAAATACTTTGTAATACTCAAAGTAGTGCTGGTTTCGTGCAGATTCTTGAGTGGAAAGTGGAAATGCTCTCTTGTCTTTCATGGCAGAAATGAACCACCCTGATCTCTGTATGACGAGATAGGATGAAGCCAAGTTAATAAATGAGATCGCCTCATACTTTTTGGAGATGTTTCAGCCTTGCTGTAAAGCACTGATGAAGTCCCAAGGCTGGTGGCTGATGTGATTTCATGTGTACAGCAGGTATAACCACACATCTGCACCATAAGCAATGGCTACATTCTGAGTATCTGATTTAACTCAAGGTGAATGGTGACAGGAAGGTTAAATATAACCTTTCTAGTGGAATGTTCTTCTTTCCCAGAGTCTTTCAAAGTGTAGGGAAATTTGTCTGTAGCTCTGAGCATGAGGAACAGAACGTGCAGTACTCAAAGAGCAGGTGATGAAAGGGGCTTGCTCTACCTCATTTGCTCCTTGCTTCCAGAGTTCACTAGGCTCTGAAAACACATAAAGATGGCCCTGGGGGTTGCCTGGTATAGGCAAGGTGTAACTGGCATGCTCGTCCCTTTCCTCTGGCTTTCATCTTCTTACCTCCCACCACACAGGATTTAGCTTTATGAGTTGAGCCTAGTAATAACTTTGGTTTGAAGAAAATCCCTCTGGGCAAAGCGTGGCTCCCAAGGCTGTGTCTGTGCAGGAAAACAGAGGTGAAGTTGTGAATCAGCAATCAAGCCCATGCTTTCGTTAGTCTAGCTGGCAGGATGGCGAGGACAGGGAGGGTACAATTTGTGCCTTCTGTGGACTCTTGGTCTCTATGCTGATGTTGCCCAGCTGTGCTGCTGGTGTCTTTACTGCTGCTGTTAACTAGGCTCTGGTCATTATAGATAACTGATGATACACATATGGTGTATAGCCTACCTGCACTATAAGTTTTCTGGGCTCTTTTTAGGTATGGTAGAATTACAAAAAGTAGGAAGAAAGGTAGATACTGAGCGCTGCTAGGTTCTTGGGATTCCCACATTTCTAGATATCTGTCCTGGGTGCACAGGGTGCACATAATCACAGCCTTAGCTCTGTGCTAGTATAATGTGACAGATTGAGCACTGAGAGCAATAAGAGCAATGAGTGGTGTGTGTGTTTGAAAAGAGCATATGAACTTCCTTCTCCTTCCTGGGTTTGGTAGGTTTATGCTTATCTTTACAGTTCCTTAGCAACCGTATTTTTTTTTCAGTAAGTGCTTTCTGGACTTGATTGTGAGCGTTTTCCTCCACCACTGGCTCGGTTACAACTGGGGAGGGCTAGAAAAGAGCATAAAAGAGGATGTGGCAGACACACCAGGTATCACACTGACTGCTGCTTCCTCCAGCCTGGGGGAAAAGAGGCTTATTCTAGATGCTATCAAATATGAGGAAGCAGAGCAGCAGGGCAGGGAGACTAGAGCAGAACTCTGTTAGAGACATTTTCATTATTAAAGAGAAGAAAGTGGAAAATGTTAGCTGTGCATAATATATATAACATAGCCATACATAATACATGTGAACATGTGTATTACACATGGTGCAGAGAGTTCTCCCCTGTCTCCAAGTGCAATTTATCTCCTCCTTTTGAACTTTGCTATAGTGCCTCTAGCAGTACTGACACATCCCAGATGCAAACCAAAGACACAGCTGAGAAATAGGTCAGTTGCATCAGAAGTCGGGTTTCCTAAAAATGTACAAGGCAAAGAGACATGAGGCTTCTGAATGCGAAGTCTCTGTAGGATTGCCTCTGTAAATGGATGAATGTTCCAAGCTTGCAATATGACTAACACTAAATAGGAAGAACAGCTTTGCTGTCAAACATCTATACAGAACATAATGAGGAGAATCTGTCAAAACCTCCAAAATTTTGGGAGGACATAGGGTTTCTTAGAGACCTACCTAATGAGTTTGGAAACTGATTATCTTGGAGATCATGGTAGGCAGGAGGGATCTAAGTTCTGTGTGGGCAAAGAAAAGAAGGTGGGTGTTGGGAGAGGAAAAATTTATAGGTAATCTGGGATTAAGATTTGTCCTAAATAACATGGACATCATCTACTCAGAGCAATCAGTGAACACAGCAGATGGTCTCTGATCCAAGGCATGTCTTGGCATTGTCAATTTCCAACGCATGTCTTCTTCATTTCTTCTTGTTTTGTTTGGCTTTCGGTCATATTCTGTCTATTTGATCTTCCCTGCCCCCATCCTGCTTCTCTAACATAAGCACAAAGTAATTCAGTGGAAGTAGACAAAGTTTTCAGTAGAATTTAACAGGGAGTATGCATGATTAATAACAAAATCTCATTTTGTTCCAACTTTCCCCCTTGATAATCCCATAATTCTTTCTGTGATGTAACACAGCACCTGTGAAATCTGGATTTCTCACTTAGTCATGATCCTGAAGTATGCCCATATGACGACCCCTGTCTTCTGTTTTGATTGTTGCAATTTGCTCCTCTTGACCCCCTTCACTCTCACAGCCTCCAGACCAAACACGACAGAGCTGCGGTGACCCCTTTACCACTGTTTGTCCAGACCATCCCTTTGTGCTGGCAAGAAGCTGAGTTTCTTGTCCTTTATTGTTCATGCACAATAAACTTTATTTTTCATATATAAAGTGCTGCAATGCAAAGTAAGGTGAACTTCAGAATCTAAGTTTATCTCCCTGTTTCCTAACATTTAGATGTACTCCCCGGAGAAGCCAGTGCTCAGCAGGCATGCAGTGAAAGGGCTGTAACTTAAGACAGAGCTCTGTGATCAATTCTGAGGCTGCTTTAGTTACTGGTGTTATTTCTCCCCCTTTTAAATCTGCAAAATTAGACTATTGATCTCTGCTTCTGGCCTCTAGGCAGGACAATTACTGATGCTGCTGAATGCCCTAGAATTACTGCTGCAACAGCAACTATCTGTGTTAGCTGTAGATAGGCACTCTGGGGCCCAAGATCATCTGTTGCCAAAAGATAGTTTAAAACCCTTTTCCCTGCACACTTGTTTTTCAGATAAGGGCATGTTCCTTGCACAAAGTCAGGGTCTCCGTTTTTCTAATCCAAAAAAGTCTGTGAGTAGTTACCTCTTTTCAGCTTTGATTGCAAGTTGCTAATGCTTCTCTCCAGCGGCAACTGAGCTCCTTGGCTCAGAAGCTCCTTTCTCCCCTGGAGGAAGGTAAGGAAGGGACCACAGTAGTGAGGAGGAAGATAAGATTCAGGCAAAATGTCTCCTCTCTCTCCTGGTGTGTCATGTTCTTGAGTGCGACAGAGAAATGTGAGATATTTGGCAGCATAAATGCACCCCAAACCTCTTGAAGCAAAGACCTGTTTGGAGTGAGTCACAACCACAGATGG
Source organism: Dasyornis broadbenti (assembly GCA_013397935.1). Lineage (NCBI taxonomy): Eukaryota > Metazoa > Chordata > Aves > Passeriformes > Dasyornithidae > Dasyornis > Dasyornis broadbenti. The sequence continues at coordinate 90,258 of VZRN01003032.1, forward strand.
GCAGCCACAACTGCTGTATCAGGGAGTCTGTCTTGGGACAGTTGACTGCAAAGAGTGTGATGTAGAACTTGCCTTCACTCCCTATTGCTGCCATTTATTTTTTTTTCAGTTGAAAATAGATTTTTATGAAGAGTTAATGAAGTTCTCAGAAGTGCACATGCAGCATGCCAATAAACAGTAATGAGCTTTTAATTCATAAGAGGTGGTAGATTTCAGCTCCTGTTGGCTTACTTTGCACACAGGAATAATTACTTGCTCAACAGGGTTATTTGAAAGCAATGGTAGACAGGGTTTATATATTTTTCTTTTTTTTGTTTCTTTCTTTTCCTTTCTTCTCTAAACATACTTGAAATACCTAAGGGCTTCTAGGATATTGTAGGGAAAACAGTAGTACAACTTAAGTGTGTTCTGTAGTTGATGAGTGAGGGGTTTCTCTCTTCATGTTTCAGATGCTCACCTCTTCAGGGCCGTGCAGAAAGGCTCACTCGAAGAAAGATTCAGAGACGCGGTAAATGCTGGCTACTTCCTTCTCTCTTTCCTTCCAGAGAGAGAGGGATACCCACCCTTCCTGCCATTAGCCTTCTCCAGTTTCTCAGAAGCAGTAGGTCATACATAATGACATTTCTTAAAAAAACGAAACAAACCCACAATCCAAACACTTTATAGATAACACAATGTGGGGAGTGCAGCAGCAGTGCTGACTTAAGGAGTTAGGAAGGTGCAGCTGTTTGTGGGACTGGCAGTCAGGTCAGGGAATTGAAATCACTTGAAAAGGCAGGGTGGGAGAGAAGGAAGGGGGCTTTGCTTTGTTTTGAAGCCTGGATCAGCTCCCTGATCTGGCTCAAAACACAACTGGATGTGCACTGCTGGGGAGGAAGCAAAAGGCTGGGGGTGGGATGGGAGATGTAAGGGAACTCTTATCACTTGTATTGCTGCTTACAGCAATATCTGTAAGATGGTGCCTAAGTTTGAGAATTACTGCTGCTCTGAGTTTGTTCTTGGGACCTGTATTTGCCGGTAAGCTTCATAACAGCTTCCCCTGTGATGATCCATTTTACAGATGTTATAGCAAAGGTTAACAGACTTTTGTCAAATGGATTTGCTTTGGGAACAAAGATAAAATGTAGAAGTTCAGAATTCCTTGTTGGTGTGGTTCTCTGTTGGTGGTTTTCATGGACCTCTCTGTGACTGAAGCCTCTGCTGTCTGTGCTGTGGTGGAGCTGGCACAGCTGTCTGTGTCACTTGGTCAGGAAAAAGTTAAATTAAGTGGAACCACTTATGATTTTTCATTTTCTTTGAAAAGAACACCTCTCAAAGATGCTGAGCTTTTTCAACAAAGACCAACACCACTCAGCCCTGGTCAGTAGTAAGAAAGTAAAGGTCATCTGTGTGCCTTTTTTAGCAAAATACAAAGATCTGTTCAGATTGGTTTTAAGGCAACCTTCAAAATAATATTCATAGAACTTCTGCTGATCAGGAGTAGCCTTCTGACAAAACTCCCTATGTGGCCTCAGGTTTATCTGGAAGGATTTTATCCACTATGAAGATTTTTCAACATCTTCTCCCTCTGAAGCTATGGAGGCATGCCATGAACAAGACTTTTTGAGCTTTTTGAACTTCTTGAGTTAAGTGATTTTATTTAATGAACTTGAACAAAAGATTAATTTGGGCTTGTTCTGGTCTATGCATGATCAGAAATACTTCATGTATGTTTTGCTGGGAAAGCTAACACTATATCTTAGCATGAGCCTCAAATATTTTGAAGGCAGATTTAGTTATTTTCTCCATTTATGAAAAATATTTTAAATTTAATTTAAAATCCATTAGATACGTCTTGCTGTTTTCAGGATGAAATCGTTTATTAGGTTCTTAGTTACTTTTCTTTCAATTCCAGGAAGGAAATCTTTTCTGTGGCCTATGTGGTTAAGTGACTGAAGAGTTTAAGTGTGTGTAGACAAAGCTGTCCCTGTTAAGGTGAAAGTATAGTTAAAGGAATACTATGAAAAAATATTATGAAAATATTATGAAAAAGTGAAAGGTGAAGTTCTTTTTCAGCATGTGGGCTGCATAGAGCACAATAAACCTACCCTAAAGATGATCTCATGCATGACATCCTGTCAAAGGTAATTCTTGTTCCTTTAGAGAGTCATGCCAGTGGCAGAAGATTTATGCCATGTGACTAGTATGTCTGGAGAAAAAGATGTATTAAAATGCTAGCAGAGAAGAAGGAAAAAGCTTGTCAAAACTTGTGGTTTAGGAAAATGGTGCCAACATTCTGTCAGAGCCAGCTACACTAGGCTTGTAATCGATTCTGGGAGCTGAGTTTACAGGAAAGTTTTGCTGTTCTATTAAAAGGTAGAACAGGATGAACTTTTCAACCTAGTAGGTAAAGAGCTAGTTTCCATGGGCCCAACTCTGTCAGCAAAACAGATGAGTGTTAAGAAAGAACAGGCAAATTAAGACAAGGCAATAGCAGAGCTGTTTTTTCACAATGAAAGCCAGATGACTGAAATCAGAAATTTTCTGGTCTTCTATATCCCCTCTTGGACATTGAAACAGACACTTGACTTAGAGACGTGTTCAGAGACTGATCATGGCTTTCCTGAATGGTGGTAGCTTCTGCTTATAAAACAAACAAGCTTTAAGACCTTATCCTTCAAGCTCTCCTGTTTACTTGCAACCATGCATTGCAGAAGACTGTTGAACATAGTTGGTCCTGGAGAACCTTGTTTTCCCTGCACTGAGGGAAACCCTCAATGAGAACAGACATTCCTCTTTGTTTGGGAATCATTACTCCTCCTTTGTATTTTGTGCTTGCCAAGAAGTACTTGTGTGATTACGGTGGTTTGTTGTTTTAGATCAATAGTTTGGGTGTGGGATACATCCAGCTCCCATGGGCCAGAAAATCTCAGTGAGCTCACTGCCACACTCACTTCCTGCCGAGGGAGAGATCTCAACAGGATCACGAAGGTTTAGCAGTTGTGTGAATAAAGATATCTCCAAGATGAATGTTTTCAAGTGACAGGAACCTTCCTTTTCCGAACAAACACACTGGTGTTTCATAGTTAGTCTATGATAAAGAATAAGCTGTAAGAAAAATGGAATTTCTCAGAATCACAACATTTGCAAACCTTGTGTTGTTCCAAGTCAGAATTAAAAGCCCAAACATTGTATGAAAACTCTGGGGATAGGAGAAAGTTTATTTGTCACCATGGAAACATTAATGTGTTTATATTCAGTATAATACTGCCAATAATGCAAATACCAATCTTTTGTAAGTTGAAGAAAAAGAAATTCAGTTTAGTGAAAGCAAAATGCTTTGCTTTGACATTTTTATTTCTACATCCAACACTAAACCATGTCCCAAGTGCCACACCAACAAGTTTTTAAGTACCACATCCACATGTCCAGGGCTGGTGATTCAACCACTTCCCTGGGCAGACTGCTCCAATGCTGGACAACCCCTTCTGTGAAGAAATTCTTCGTAATACCCAATCTAAACCTCCTCTGGCACAACTTGAGGCCATTTTTCTGGTCCCTGTTATTCTTGTAGGAGAGAAGACAGCTAATTTGGGACTATCCAGTGAAGAAAATGGGTGGAACATAAAAGGATGCAATATTTTCACACAGACACTTAAGCTATGGAACTCCTGCTAGAAAATATGAGTGATAGAAAGAAGTCCATTTATCATAATTCCACTAAGACTGGGGATTACTAAAAGGAAGTTACTGCTTTACACCTTTACCAATGACCTGTGCAGTGGGATGATCTATGCCTGCATGAAGAGTTAGGGGAAAAGGAGGAAGACTTGGTAGAAAAGAAAACTTCAGGAAGGATGGGAAAGAGGATGAAAAATGTCACGGGTTCTGGATTGAAGGAATGAGGAGAAATGTTTAGACTCTGAGAGCTGGGAGGTGGCTTGTGAAAGGAGTTTGGAGATAGAAAGGCTTGGGACATAAAAAGTCACAGCTGCAAAAAAGCGGATGAGAGAAGAGAATCAGGGGATGAGTGTGCTGTGCTATACAGGATTTTGGATGAGAATGGGCAGGGATTACTGTGGTGTCTCCCTGCTGCCTCTAACCTGCTCTTACCTGGAGACAGAAATTTACAGAGACTTGGCCTTCCTCTCCCAGCAGCAAGGATTTTGTCACCCCTACATTCTCTTTTTGTCACTTAAAAACATAAAAATTAAAATGTAATTTCCAGATGAAAATATAACTATTTTGCCATCTATACCTCAACACCATGGATTCCCCAAACTTGTCTCCTCCTCTACGTTTTTTCCCCTCCAGTGTGAGCTGGAGAAGTATGCACATACTTCTGTCCCGTGGACAGGCTCAGCTGACAGTGGCACCATCTCCTTCGCTCAAATCCATTTCCAAATTTAGTCAGGGAGATGTAGTAATAAATTGCGGACAAAGCCCATTCCCGGCTTGGCCAGCAGATGGCAATTCCTGCTTTGTAAGACAGCCTTGGGCGGCCTTTAAGGCGTACAGAGAGAGGAGTTTGCAGTAGCTGAGCCTTCGTAACAATATATTGAGCATAAAAATGCCTCTGGAAATTGTGTTCGGGTTTCCTGCACAGAGCAGATACCAGAGGTACTCAGTGTGTGAAATCAGTGCTGTCATACATTAAAGAAAAAAGAACTTCACACTGTTTTTTTCACTCAGTGGTTAACTGTTTTGCTGTTGTAAACAGCCAGCACACGAACTTTTTTTCCAGTTTTAATGGTATTGCAGAATCTACGTTGTTTTGGGGATGTTTCCTGTCACATCAAATATTCCTGACATGTATTGACAAGGAAAGCTGAAATTAAAGATAAAGTTAAAATAAGAGGGCGTTTCCTCCTGTTACAGATCTATGGGAAATGATCTGTTTAATTTCAGAAGGAAAAAAAAAAGCAGAGCATGAAGGTACAGTTAATATATATATTAAATTACAAACTTCTGGAGGTTAGCAGAGAAGACTGCTGCAGAAAAATCAATGTAAACTTGAGTTAGGTTCTTTGGTGTAAAAGGGAAAATTTCCAGTAATGATGTTAAAAGCCAGCAAGACAGAACAGTGGCTAATGGACAAATACATTCATATTTTCCTTTTCCTTGTCTGAATTTCTCACTTATTTTCACATTGAAATGGCTCTGTAGGGCTAATTACCATGTGTTATTTAGGGAATGTTGTAAGTTTTACATCTCAGGAGAGGTAATTTGCAGTGTAGGGAGGAAGAAGGGTTAAGAAGGGAGTCCAAGCTGACATTACAGAAATGACTGGACCAGAAGTGGGTACAGAATATCTCAGTAAGTGTGGGGGGAAGCATTCCTTAAATAATTTCTGGTGACCTTTTTACCTGGAGAAGCATAAATGGGATGTGAAGCAAGCTTTATCTAGCTTTGTGTGGCTTGAAGTTTAGTTGACTTGACATGAGACAGGGCTGAAGGAATAAAAAATGAAAATTATTGGAAGAGGTACTTGAGGTCCTTCCAAAAAGCCAGGTTTGCTTTTAAGCAATCAATGTTTGAGGCTGATCAAATATTGTGTTTTACTTTCCAGTAGTACTGATACCATCAAATTGTAATGAGAGAATTCACTTCTAGACTGAGAGTGTAAATAACAGTTTTTAACTCAAGGTCCTTTCCCGAGCTATTGCACACAGCCCAGAGGTGTGCAAAGTCTGCCCTTGTGTTTCTGTCAGCAGTGGCCTGTGACACCCTTAGTTACAGGACTTCTCACTGTCAAAAAAGAAAGTGCTTCCTTGAGTGAGGGAGAGTCTGTACCGCCAGCATCCAGCCAGTCAAAGCGGAAGTCTGGAGGGGCTGTCTGGCCTCAGGCTTCAAAGGAAGGCCAGGATTTGCTGGTGGTGAATAGTTTAGGCAGACCACAGGGACCATGTTCAAAAGGTTGTTTAAAAAACAAACAAACCTGCAACTCTTACAAGTTCATGGGTAAGAAATTCTTGTACTAACCCTCTGTCCCTTGCTTTAACACCAAACTTGTTTTTGAAAACTGCTGTTAGGAAACCGTGTTATTAGGAAAGAGCAGAGTCAGGAGGAATTTATCCAGGTAATTAGGAGGGTTGGTTTTGGGGTAAGAGAGAGAAGAGGCTCATGATGGTGAGAACGGAGTTAAACATGGCATCGGCACCCAGCAATTTGCTTGAGAAATCCAGAGTTAGGTACACTGCAGGTCTCTGCATCAGCAAAGCTTTGAAATGTGGGAGGTTGAGTTTGGACACAACCACAGTAAGTTGATGTCTAACCGGAGAACAGATATCAAGCCTCCCGTGACAACTAGTGCTTCCAGTTAAGATCTCATGCATATATTGCTCTCCAAAAGGAAAGTGACATCTCATCTTTACAAGAAACACAAATCTTGACTAGAAAAAATCAGAAGTCTAGCTCTCTCACACTGATACTGCACATCAGGAACAGCAAAATGGGGAAAAGTTCCACTCAAATCCCTTTGGAGGTTACCCTGAATTACCAGTCCTACTGTGAAAGCTGAAGCCAAACACGAGGTTGAGGGTGTTTGTTAGTGTCTGCAATTCCTGGCTATGCTTGGATTCATTGCACAACTGAAAACCTGCTTTTTCCAACCAATAGCCTTGCAAAGTCAGACTGAAACCAGAAAATATTGTGTACTTTGGCAAGGGTATTACCATCCATAAAGATCTGGCAACTGCAACTTGTGTAACAATCTTGCTAATTGTATTTAAATTGGAGTGGATCAACCCTTCTAACACTGAATAAAGAGCAACTTTATTTTTCCCAAGAAGAAAAGCAGATAGGAGGCTGGATGTATACAGGTGAGCAGGGTTTTAACAGGTGTCTCCACAACAAGATTTGACACCAGGTTAACTATTCCCATTCACTAGGTGGGTGCAAGTTACTACATTGCATAAAGTAAAAGACGGTCTGAAGCTAAAACTCTATAGTAACCCCACAGTAATTCATGTGCTAACACAACTTAGAGGTCTGTATTTTCTCCACACAGTTCATATGTAAACATATGTTATTATGTGAGAGTAATTATTTGTCTTCTTGTTCAAGGTTTTCCACATGTCCTTGTAATATTAAGCTAACTGATGGAAAAATAAACCCTCTTGTATGGATGGATATATAATGGTACCTATAAGAAAGGGTTGTTGTACATTTAGCTTCTGCTTTTCTACTGACTGGTGGCAGCACATCAAATATCCTGCAGAAATACAATTAGAAAAATGTCTTAAAATCAAAGGAACTAAAAATGACAATGTCTGATTGGAACAAAGTGGGTCATTAGAGGTCAGAAAACATTCTTTCTGTAAAATTAAGGGTCCCAGGTTATTTTTGAGATCACCTCCTTAGGTCAGGGGTGGCTTTCCTAGTGGGAATACCAGGTATTACTTGGATAGTACAGAAACCCGAGACGACTTAATGATTAATAGTGCTCTTCTCTATAGGAAATTTACCTCAGTTTTCATGCCCAGTCAATAGCACTATAGGTCTTATTAACTGTAAAAGCCTGTTAGTACACAGCAGTATCCTTCAGTAAATTCCAGCAAAGTGAGTTCTGGAATGACGATAACACTGCCTGTGCATGGTTATAAATCAGATCTCTAAGTGTTTGAGAATTATTCATGTGGTTTAAGTGGCTTGGTTTGATATTGTCTTATTGCTTATTTGGCCCCATTTGAACATGCAAGCTTTCCCTTAAAGGTGGTACTCTGTGTACTGTATTATTCAAACTGTTGGCAACATCTTTAAGGTTTAGATTTTACTTGAAGAGCTTAGAGGAGTTGAAAGCTTTCAGTAAAATAATTAGGTGGAGTGTCAATTAATTTTAAATATCACTATCCCAGGGAGTCTAAACAAGATGACCTTGATTTCACCCTGATAAGAGAAAGAGCGAAGTGTTTTCTTTAAAGTGTTTCTAACTAAAATATAAGACACAGACAGACACTTGAACAGTTAGACCTTTCATGTACTGAATAATTCTGCCTGAAAACTGGTACTGCTTCTGTTATGTCACAGTGCTCTGATCAGAAGCTTCTGTAATGCAAAATCTTTACATAGTCTTTATTTTAAATAATTGGGAAGATCATAATGATTATAAAGAAAATTGATTATTAATTTTATCTGTCTTAGGGAATGCATCTAGGATTCCCAGAGAGGAATCTTATTCTATGTGCATCTCTTGAGTTACCAAAAACGCTGTCTCAGAGGGAGGACAAAGAGCATTTGGGAGCTACTGAGTCTGGATGATTCACATCTGGATTTCAAGTAAATGCTGCGCTATGAATGACCAACTACAAGGTAACCTAGCACTCCTCATGGGTGAGGCTGGCCAGGGGTAGCACATGGTCTTGCTCCACCTAAGTAAAAGGCAATTTGGGATTCCTTGATGAAATTGATTTGTGTGAATATATGCTATACTGTAAATCCTTCTTTCTGTATTAATTTATTTTATTTTGCTATGTAATGTAAGGGTTATCCCATCAATCTGGTAGGGATGGATTTTATCAGAGTATAAATAGAAGGTGCAGGGCCTATGTGTGTGCTTGCTTTTGAACAAGTGGTATATTTTTACTCAACCACAAAGTAAATACATATTTAGAGGAAGGCCACTGATACAGGACTTTTTTAATTTTAAAAGAATCCCGGTTAACACAAGGATTAATTTAATGCTGTTTTTGAAAGAGAGGACATATTTAATGGTGCTAACAAGAGTTGTTATGTTTATTTCACAAAATACAGTCATTGCAAACTAAATGTTCCATTTCTGTGTTCCTTTTTTGAAATCTATTTTACCCATTTTACCATACGTGGGATGAATTGTGTGTTAAATAATCTATCAATTGGAGAAAAGTGAACCAGAGAGAATATGTAATTTTTTTTCTGAACTGACCTGCAACAGACTGCATTTTTTATTGTGGGATACCCAACTTCAAATTTAGGATTTCAGACAATAGTTAAAAATTAAATGTAGACTGAGGACAATAATTTAGAATTATAAAATAAAAAAAAAGAAAAAGGATCACATATTTTAATCTTTCATATATTAAAGCAACTCTTTGTGAGTAGAAAAGTAGAATGAAATTAAGTCCTTTTGTGCCAGCTGCAAGGTAGATGCATGAAATTATTTATCATGTATTTAATGTCCTATATAGTTTAAATACTTCAATGCAAATATGTACAGCCCAAAACTATTCTTTGCTTTATTTAGTACCCCTATACCAGCCTTAAAATGTCAGATTTTTTAGTGTTGTATTTCTCAACACGAATCTGTTCAATTTGCAAAGGCAAGTAGACTTTCTACATGGAAGACTTTGTTAACAGTTTTCATATGCCTTAATATTTGAATTGACTCACTTAGATACACAGTTTTGCTTACCCAGTAAGTAAAATGCTGACAGTGTTGTAAATCATACCTTGAAATGGGGCCACTACCACCTGCTAACCCTTGTTATAGCGTTTAATACAGAAACACTTTCAAAGGGACAAATAGAAAACATGAGCAAAAACGTTAATTTAACTTCCTTAGAAATCACAATTCTTAAAAAACAAGTGAATAAGATTAGTGTTACTTCTGTTCCTGGTGGTTTTTTACTCCAGGTAGTACTGTCAGAAGTAGCAGGTTTTTTTCTTTTTTGACTTTTTACAGCCTGAAATGCCAACTGAGCGGCCACTGAGCAAACAACAAAAATCTGCTTCTAGACAACAATTTGATTTGGTTTGTTTGGTAAAACATTTGCTTCTCTAATGCTCCAAACTTTTGTTGAAAACAAAATTGAGTTCTTGAGATTGCAAAGGTGGTCTGGAAGATATTAAATCTGCATAAACAAAGGAAGGAACTCTGATGTGTTTAGATCCTGTGAAAATGCATGCAATATGAAATACTTAACCTGTGCAGGGGTATCAAACTGAGCCTGAAGACAGCCTAAAAAGATGGCTTGAAGCAGTTCCTGCTCATTTGAAAGAGATGTTAACTTTGAAGCTGAATGTGAATGTTGCCAGCACTGTTAGTTATTTCACTGCCAAGAGAGAGGTGAATGATCATGCTAGGACAATGTATTCTTCATGCTTCCTCATTTAGCAATAGGATCAAAACAATTTCCGTGTTTGAGGCCAGAATAAAAATTATCTTAAGATGTTCTTCAGCTTAATATCCAAGGGTGGGATTCGTTTCACCAAATTTTAAATGTCTAGAGTTCTCACTCCTACATCTAAGCTAGTCATCTGGGCTCCTTCAGTATCATTTATCTCATCATAAATGTTAATGTTTAAAGTAATTTTTGCCCCTGTTCCCACCTACCAACATGATGGCGTCCCTGATCAGATGTTCACAGTGGAGACAGTGACAAGGTAGGCTAGAGAAACCCTACACTAAAAGTCTGCCATCAAAAACTTAGCTTTGTGCAACTGGAGATTGGCAGAGGCAGAGGGCTTTCCAGGCAGTGACTGCCACGTTTTTCCACTTGTGTACCTTTAATGGTAGCAGTTATGTGTCAGCCCTGTTCCAGACAACAGCCAGTCAAATCCCATCCACTCTTCATTGAATGATAAACTAAACACGAATTTGATTTGTAAAGGAGCCAGATTCGAGCCATATAGTGAACCTAAAAAAGGAAAGTGTTAAGTCTGGAATTGGTGCTTGAAAAAAATGTGGAAGTGGGAACTGGACATGCTGCTTTTCCTTAGCTTCACTAGTTAGACATTTAGTCTGCTTTCTTTCCTTCTCTCATACTGCTTGGAATTAGGAGGGAACCTATATCTTGACAACTAAGAGCAGTCTAGAAACCTTCTACTGTAGGTATTATCAAATTTAGGTTAGACACTCTAAATACTCCCCACAGTAAACAAGTAAAATCTGTGTTTTTTACCTTTGAAAATGTGACTCATCTGCTCAGCAGTCAGATGCAGCCCTTGTAGTTCATACGACTCAGCTGGAGCCCAGTCTGAAACATCAGTAGAATATCCTGTCTGGCTGAGAGCAGCATAAACACTGCTTACTGAATGGGATTTAATCTAATGTTGATCTTCACACAGTTGGCGATACCATGTGTTTTTGTGTTTTAATGGTTATCCTGTTTATCTCATCTTTCTGTCTTAAGTTCAAATCCTTCTGCTGAATCGGTGTCTTAATAATACTAGCTGAAAATTAAAGAACAAAAAGGCTTAATCATTAATATAATGCATTAGTCTAACTGGCCACAAGATTTTATGTTAGCCTCATGTTCTCTTTGTACAATTCCTCACTTTCTTGGATCTGCTTCTTCTGTACTGCTTGTTGAAAATTTCTGGTAAAGTTAGGCATTTTACTTAAGACCTTTTTATTCTGGGTGAGGCAGGCATACCGTTTTCATTGATTACAGTACAAACTTTAATCAGACCAACTCTCTGAACACATACTCTTCAGGCTTGGCATTCTGTCCACTTTACCTCTGCAGAATTCTACACAACTTTGAAAAGCTTTACAAATAAAATGGTTTATGGAAAAGCTGTCTTGGTGTGTCACTAACAGCATACTTCAACAACAAAACTAATTTTTTTAGAAGTCATTGGCAATTGAAATATTCCTTATGGTCAAAGAAAATGCTGCATGTGAGAGCTACTGGTGTGTTGGTCTATTTTCAACAGCCTGTGAGAAAGTGAGTCAATGTTTAATGGGGCGCTGCTTAGAATTTCAGATAGAGTTGCAGGAGATGGCATTTCCCAGCCCCTGGGAAGTCCACAAATGATAAGGCAAATTCCTCCTTTGGCACTGGTCTTTTATGTATTGATCCTAAAACAGGCACAGCCTAAGTACCACCATAGCAGATGTTTGTTGCAGAGCATTATGACTTTTGCATGCACAATTGCTGTTTGTTATCGGCTGCAGGGTATTAATAAAACATGTAAAATAAGCACGTTACTATAAACAGGAAAGAATCTTAGGCAAACCCAAGGCTTTCCTCACATCACATTTCTCAGCTTATCCATCCTCTCTTGATTTTTTCCGCTTTTCTCTCTGTTTTGCCATTGATTTTATGATTTTTTCTTTTTTGCTTATAAAAACAATTTAGCTGAAACATATGCAGTTATCTGTATTCAAAATATATCTTCTATATCTCTATAACCTTTTTATTTTCACTGTTTTATGGTGATTATCTCATGTCTTCCTTCTTTTTCCTTTTCAACTGTTTTTCTTGTGAACATACAGGGCTGAAATAGCAAAGCCTCAAAGGTGGCTTTCCTTTCACATACCCTTCCAGAGTTAGCATGTTTTTTTCAGATAATCCTTTCAAAATTCTTTGATAGCAATAATTTAAACACCAGTGTTTTTACTGTGAATCTTTGGGTTTACAAAAACTTCAGAAATCAAACTGCAGGCAAACCTGCCCATATTCTGTTTGCAAAGTACATTTTCTATGGAAATTATCTGACTGTGAAGAGTGAGATTTTATTGTTCTTGTTCTTGGGAACTACTAGGGAAATAGTTGAGATCTCAAGAGACCTCTCTCAAAAGGGAAGAGGCTTAGCTCTTGAATGAAGCAGAGTATACCAAAGGGATACAAAGTTTCACTAGATACCTATTTCAGGCCGATAAAGGAAGACCCCATGTGCCTAAATGTTTTGAAATATAAAAATTACATATATTTTTTAGTTTAGCTAAATAGCACTAGGACAACAAGGTACAAAATACAGAAGAAACATTCAGAATAGTTGTAGACATCACATTTATGAAAACTGTATGTACTGGAGAATCTGATTTTCTGACTATGAATTCCCAAATTTGAGGAGAAAGGGAAAATAATTAGTTCATACTAATCAGGGTATAAGAAACACTTAACAGCTGGAAAATAGAATCTTTTTAAAAAAACACACAAAAGTGGAAACTGCACACAAAATGTTCACAATGGGTTTTCTTAAAGACACATCCTTTATCTTAAAAAGCAGGGGAAGTCATAGCAGCATTTATAGGAAATAGGTAAATGAAGCTTCACTACATAAATATTACCTTGAAAAACATGCAGAGAGGGAATTACTCTTGAGCTTAACTGAACACTGTCCAAAACTGAAAAAATATGTGGCTCTTCCCTCAAGCTGATTTGACTTCCTATCTATCATACATTCACAAGCTTCCATACAGGACCCCCATGTGAGGAGTCTCACCACGAGTTAGAAACACATTTAAGAGTTTGTGGAACTGTGACCCTTTGGATCAGTTATATTAAGATCCAGTCTTGGATTTTGTCCTTGTTTATTCCAATGCAACTGGAAGTTTAATTAAGTTAATCATTGCTGACAAACATAATGAAGATTGAATCTGATTCCAAAAAAGTTTGTTTGCTCTGTCATAACTGTTCAAAGAATGTTATACTGTGGTGGAGAAAGCTTTAATTATTGTAAGACAGCTCAACAGATTTAGAAAACAGCCTCTGGACAAAGACTTGGTGGAGAATGTGAACTGTTAACTTTTGCACATTAAATTGCATGTGAAATATTTTGAGCATAGTTAAGCTTATGACAGGATTGGGATTTTAATAAGCATCAAAACCTGTTCCTTGGGGGGAACAGATGTGTTTTTCAGTGGTTGGCCAAATATTCTCTCCTTGCTTTGACAATCATTATGTATTTCATACAACTATATTGTATTTTGTTGTTGGGCTTTTATTTTCTTCTAAATTCTACTTCTGCACGTATATATGTAAGGTTTTTATGTTCAACTTAGATAGGCATGGGTAACAAGACAAAGTGAGTGTGCAGCAAGAGCAGTGCGTCTATAAAATGTATTTTCTTATAGTAATAAATACATTTTACGTTGTTATATGTTTTTTTCTTTAGCTACTACTTTTCATGTGGAGAGCATGAAATGCGTGCTGAACCAGAAGACATGGTCTTAAGAATCTGTGCTTTGTTTTGGACTAAGTTTTGTTTTCCTATGTGGCCACTGGTAGGTAGGACAGAGAAGGTGATTCAGGGTCAAAAAAGGAGAAAGAAGCTTTGGCAGGCAGGCTGGTGAGTTGGATGGCACAGTGGGAATAGCAGTTGCAGCCCAAGTTCTGAGGGAAGAAATTGGGATGGTGCATGAATGCAAGAGGATGCTTTGAGCCCTCCAGGTCTAACAGGGAAGGACGAAGCATCCAGATTTAATCTGCTGATTTTCTTTCAAGAAGCGTGCTTCCTCATCAAACCCGAACTGCTAAAAGCATAAGTAGCAGAACAGATGCGCATCTGCGAGCTTGGAAGCAGGATCATGAATCAAAAACTTGTCATTTAACACTCCTGACCTGTGTTTTCCCTATCCTCTCACTTCCCTGGCTGTGAGGAGGAAAGGTCAAGAGTTGATGCCTCTGTGCAAATGGGAAACACGTCAAGAGATGTGCAAGAGCAAGTAGTTTCTCTTCCTTTGTTAAAAAGCAGGGAAGACAACTGTGCAGAAGCGGTTCCCCCGCGGTATCGCCTGGCACAGGGGAGGTGGACAGCTGTCCCGGAGGACAGCGGATGCCCCGAGGGCCCTGGAGCTGGGCGCCTCCATGCCCGGGCTGGCAGCCCTTCCCTTGGGGAGAAGAGCGGGCGTTGGAGCTCCGCGGAGGCCAGAGAGCGCCGGGCAGGGCCGAGAGCCGACTGTCACCGCGGGTGTGTGTGTGTGCGGCAGGGGGTGCGCATTTTGGGGCGGCTTCTCTTTATTTCGTTGTTTGCAAACGGCCGGGGCGGGAGTTCCAGACTTTCCCCCCTCCGCTCGGGCGGGACACCGCTGGGCGCAGCTGCCCGGCCTCGTGGTGAGCGGGCTGGGCCCGGGAGCGGGGCCAGGGGCTTGTTTACCGCTCTGCCCGCCGCGGGCAGTGCGCGGTACCTGTGTGCAGCCTCGGGGCGCTCGCCCGCCTCCCGCCTCCTTCCCGGCAGCCGTTAACCACGGACTTCCAGCCTCGCCCTCCGCCTCCCCGCTCCCGCTCTCCCTCCCCGGGCGGCCGCGGCACGGTGCGCTCACTGCCACCACCGCCGCTGACCCGGCGCGGTCCCGCCCCGCTCCA